>JAXGGA010002950.1:0-111518 GCA_038373865.1 Uloborus plumipes
TTGTTTACATATATTTCAAAACAACACTAGATGCTGGCGGTTCATAAAATTTTACGACGTATTACGTACGTGGCACGCTAATGAGTTTCATGTTTGCTTCACTTAAGCCTTCATCCAAAATTTTCATTATCATTATAACTTTTTCATATCAATCACGTTTTGTAACAATGTATTTCATATTTCTGTACCTCAGAACCAGACTAACGTAAGTCCATTTTCGTCATTTTTCAGTAAAGGGGAAAAACGATGTATTCGACAATCGTTTTTCCCCTCTACCGCTTTGAAAACCGAAAAATGACGAAAATGGACTTACGTTAGTCTGGTTCTGAGGTATAGATTTAATCATTTAGGACAAATCGCTTTAAATTTGAGCAAAAATTTGGAGATTTTCCTCACTTTCTTCAGAATTCCTTTATCAAAACTTATGTAAATTAAGACTAATAAAACCTGAAATATTACGAATCAATTAGTACCTGGCACGACTTTCAGTTCGTTGTAGTTCAGGAGAAAAAAGCAGGATATAGAAAGATACTCGGTTTAAAATTTTCAAAAAGACCATAGAAATGAATTTCATTATGCAATCCAGAGAAGCCTGGCGTTCAAAATGGTCATTATTACGATTACTGTGATCCCAATTTCTTTTTCGAAAGATTTCTGCAGGTTCCCGTTATCGAACCCGGCTCACTAGAGGATGGGACCAATCGGAAAGAAAGACCTTTCTAACAAAAAAAGAATTTTTGAAATCGGTCCAGGCATCTTCGAGTAATCTTGTAACATACCGAAAAAAAAAATTTCTCCGACGAATTGTATAACCTCCTCCTTTGTTGAAGCAACGCCTCCTAAATACTAAATGCCTGAAACTTCCCGGTTTTTAGCACAGAGCAAGATTTCATTCTAGGTTCACGATACACTGCCATCTACCAGAGTTCTTCGAGAAAGAAATTAACGATTGGTTCATTTCTAAATTTAAATTTAAAAATCAACCAATCAAAAAATTTAACTCGAATATTGTTTGGATCCATCGCCAATAGCTGAAAAGTTCCCTTGGTTCACGATACACTGCCATCTACCGGAGTTCTTCTAAAAATTAACGATTGGTTCATTTCTGAATTTAAATTTAAAAATTAACCAATCGAAAAATAACAACGACATCATCAGATTGCCGCAAGGTGGCGTTTAATGTTGAACCCATCTCTACGGTAGCGAAGCAAATGTTATAGGCATTTAGTATTTAGGAGGCGTTGGTTGAAGTCGGTTAAAAACATCTGCAAACTTTCAATGATTTGAAATTTTGAACTATTGCCAATTTCTTTTTACTAACAAATAAAATGTTTGCAATTAATCTAAACAAGGCTTTTGCAGTGATTTCCAATTTCGCTCATTGATTCTGCATTTGCAGGGTTATTACGATAATTGGGAAATTGGAACTGTCTCCAATTATTCGGGCGAGTACGTATTTTATTTTGTAATCGGAATTCATAAGATAGATATAGAAGAAAGTTTCGTGACGGCCACGACAGCTAGTTTAAGCAATGACAAAATGCTATTTATTTCCTTAAAAACGTGAGAAAAGGTGAAAAATACTTGTGTGTGGGTGGGGGGGGGGGGGACGTTTTCCCTTCAAGGGGCAAAGAACTAAAAACGAGCCAATAAAATCCAAAATTGCTCCTGGAAGCCGAAATAGCGGCTAAAATTAACTTTTCCCATACTTTAAACTTTTATTATAAAAGTTCTCTTCGACTTAGAAATTTCAAATAAGCTTTAAAAAATCAGGTCTTTCGATGCATACAAAAATTAAAAGATTAAGAGGAATTTTTGTCCCCAATGTTAGAGTTTTATGTTAAAATTACGCTTAAAGTAGAGATAATTATAAGAATAATAACAATAAAAAATAATAAAATATAGAAATAATACTACTAATAATAATAATGAAAGAATTAGATGGGAATTTTCAGCAAAATGCGTTTTCCTCTTTTTTTTTCCTTTTTATTGATTGATTTATTTTCGCGTGTACATTTTCAACACAGTACATTTCGATTGGTATCTGATTTTCACTCCTTTCCTCTTCTGTTTAGCACCAAAAATAAAAGGGAAAGACAGCTTTTAACTTAGACGTATTCAATGAAACGATATAGAATTTTCGAAGGAGCAATGTTTTGTAAATTTCAATCAAATAAGAAATATGATTAAAGTATTTTGTTAGGCAATAATCTCCATATATTATTTCTCTAAGCCGAATCCTATACCCGGTCGAAACTCGCTCATTTCTTTATCGAATTGCAAGAAAATTTATGATTTTGAAGCTTATCCCGCGGGCTATTGACGAAAATTAGACCCACCCTCTAAAAAGTGTCGGTTCGTTTTTTATTCGAACTTCAATTTTTGGGCACAAAATTGACTCTATCTAGCGAAATAATTGTCGTATCGTCCCCATTTTGATTTCATTCGAAAGATTAAAAAAAATGCGTTCTTTAGAACGTTTCTCCGCTAGCGCCGCGTAACATAGGCGGATTTAGGCTGTGAATTCTGGGGGTGCAACAAACCGGAGTTTCCGTGTGTGTGGGGGGGGGGGGTCCTTCAGGACAAACCGAGTCCAAGGGTTGGTCTCCTTTGCAAAGTTTTGAAAATTTACCTTAAAAAATGTTGGTTTTCAGCTGATGTGAGAGCAGATTTTCTCGCATTGCTTACTGGTATGATGTGCAAGAATTTGAAACAGTTTGAGATTTTTGATAAAGAATAGTTTTTTTTTTTTTGACTTTATTAGCCAGGGTTGTTTCAAAGAAAAATAAATTTTAGTGATACACCTATATATACCCAATTACTCAGGATAAAATTATAATTTAAGAAATGCAATTGTTTGATGTTTGAATAATTTTTTTTCAAATGAATGAAAATACTTTCATTGTTAATACGTAGCACAGAGACATTTCTTTCGCATTGGTAATGTGAGGTGACACACTCGGGTCCAAAGGCGGATATAAAGGTGGGACGATGGGGGCGATCGCCCCTCCCTTGCGGATCTCTTCTCCAGCAGTTTTTGAATTTTGAAGTTCAAAAAAGGCAATTTTAGTTGATCTTTGATGATATTAAGGGAAAGGGTTGAGATTCGGAGCTCTGATCTGGAAAGTTTTCGAAATGGAAGACCAACAACATGTGTTAACAAGGATGCGTGGCGGAAAAAATGTGTAGGTAAAAAAAAAAATTAATCGCCCTTCCCTTGTAATATTTCTGGATCCGCCCTTGCTCGGGTCCCACAATAAAGTACATCAGAGAATCTCAAAGTGTTGTCCGTGAACCACCGGGGTTGTCCGGCTGAAACAGTATAAACTGAAGAACGAATATTTCTCGAACCCACGATTTGAACAGATATTTGACACCTAAATGAGTTCCGAATAGATTTTTTGTTTCCATAGCTCAAAATAATAATGTTAAGTATTAAAAACTGCATAGCAGCGCACGCAGGGAGCTTTTTTTTTGGCATTTAATTTTGGAAAGTGTACTTTATCCGTAATGATTGAAAATTACTCCTCTGAAAATACAGCTGTTACAAAAATCTTCCAATAAACTTATCCACCAGAAGGGTAACATTTTTCCATTTTTAAAAAACAATATTTGTTGCAGTTTTCATTGTTCGATGTTTTATTTTATTAATTTAAGCGTAAGGAAGCATTAGATTGCTGTGTGTCTTTTATCATTTGCAAATTTAAACTCATTTTTTAGATACATATGTAGAGAGAAAAAAAGCATTGAGAGGTAGAAAACAGAACTATTTCAATCTTCCCTGAAATTTTATAAACCAGCTTGCTATATTTAATGTAAAAACTCTGTATAATGAAGCTTCTCAAAAACTAAATTTAACTAAAGAAAAAAAAAGAATCTATATAAAACTAGGACGGGGAAAACTGTTGAAATTTCTCCGATTTTGCCTCTTACTTCACGTATAAGGGTTTCTCTTAAAATTTCTAACCCCTCGCAGGAAAATATCCTGGGCGAGCCACTGAAACTAGACAAGAGCTCTAAAGAACATACAGAACAATGAATTAATAACTTATAAAAAGGGAGGAAAAATAAAGCGTAAGAGCATATTAGAAGAAAAAAAAACGTTATCAAATCAAGCTTTTTTTTTGGCGCACGTGGGGGATCCGTCTTGGAGACCGGGACAGGGAGCTTCTGAACTACATAATATGTTTTATTTTGGGGTTTTCTTTCAAGAAAAATTAACTTGCATTGTAGCTAGGAAAAATATAACGTATTTTCCATACTGTTTCCTGTTAATTTATTTTTTCAAAATTTAAGCAAAATGTTGGGGGTGCGGTGCACCCCCTGGCACCCCCGTAAGTCCGCCTATGCCGCGTAACGAGAATATCGAAAATCCACGTTTAAGCGACTTATAAGCGATTGAAGTTTGAAAAAGTTACATTTTTTGCTCAACTGTCAAAATCGTTACATTGTTGTTCAAATCAATTTTAAATGCGACATTTCAAGCCAAGGCTTAGCTCGGTAAACCTTAATTGTAACTTTTATTGTTTCAAAATACTATGGTAGTTTTACGATAACGTTAGTATTTAGTTTAGTAGTAGCCTTGGGTATTTGATTTTAATATAGGGTATCACTTTTGTAGTAGTTGTAAAAGTGAACGTGTCTTTGATCTCTTTGAAAAGTTGTCAGAACGACGGCAGTAGATGGCGATGTTGCGCAAATGAAGCCAATAAAAATTGTCGTATTAAATTTTAAGTTTAGAGTTTTTTTTTTTTTTTTGCGGAATTCCGCACGGGTCACCTAGTCACATATCAGGACATTTTTTTGAGCACACAGTCAATATAAATCAGCAAAAATTTTATTTTTACATTTTAATTTATCTTTTGAAAAATGAGGACAATGAAAAAATAAATTGCCCCGGTGCTGCAATAACTAGTGCCGCCACCGAGTTATCAGCGAAGGGTTAAGCAGGGCCGCCGAGAGCCACGACGGTCCCTTTGTTATTTTGAACATCAGGCGCCGCCCTTCCCTAATCAAGCTTGTAAAATTTATACTACTCTGAATCCTTGCCGGGCCTCTCTAGCTGACATGGCCTCTCGTCGGCCCTGGGGATTAGGGCGCAGTGAGCAGGTTATGGTATTCTATATTACGAGGCGTATTTTTAAAGTACCGTTTTGGTATAAATTAAAAGCATGCAAAGATATCTGTATAATTTTTTTTCTCATGAAAGCCCATACCTTAAACTACTTTTCTACATAATTGTCACCAATTAGAACGGCACTTATCGTACAATCAGCTTCAAAGTCTCTCTTCAAAGAAATGTGCCGTCAGTGCATTATGATCAACCTGACATCACCAGCATTGTCGTTGGCACTAGCTAGCCGTCGAGGTGCTGCTTCAGATGAAAAAACAGGTAGTAGTCACTGGATGCTCGATCTGGGTTGCTTTTGCAGAAAATCTTCATTAATGAAGGAAGGTCGACCACTGATTGTAGAGCATGCAGTGTTCAGCTGTCAAAAGTATTCAAACGCGTTACCTTAATGTTGTTATTAAAAAGGGGGAGGAGCTAGTGTGAAGTATCTAGGTATTTAATTAAGTGTTGCTAATATCTTTCGTTCCTTGGTGTGCACATTGGAGTGGCCATCTTTGTACGCTAGAACCCAAATCCTAACCACTTCACCGCTCATAATGGTTTCACCATGTATTGAGGAAATCTCGCGATAAATATCGATGGCCTTTTACCCTTTTTCAGTTAAAAAACGAATTACCGCCCGTACCCAACAGTCAGCGACACTCCCATTTTTTTTTCCCCAGAAGCCATCAGCTTCAACAGACATGAGGACTACGTTCTATGCGCCTTGCCTCCTGACAAACACAGGACAGATTTACGGCACAGAGAGGATGAAATAACATCCATGGGCAAGGCGGGATTCGAACCCGCGACCACTTGCTTACGAGGAGAGTACTCTACCTCTAGGCCCACGTGGGCCCCACTCTCAATTGTTGGACGTTTTTTGAAGGTGATTGTACGATATGATAAGTGCCTTACATTTAATGGCAATTATGTAGAAAAGTAGTTTAAGGCATGGGCTTTCATGTAAAAATACAATTGTAAGGCTATTACTGTTTGTTTTTTATTTACATCAAAACGGTATTTACTTTAAAAATGCGCCTCGTATTAATAGTTAATCAAAAGAAAAGCTACTTTCCCTGAGCAAGGTTTTATATTGATATTGTATTTAACCCTTTAAAAGCAGCTCTATGATCCATACATAAAGGAAGAATTTACTTCATAAAAGTAAGATTAGTGGCCCCTCCCCCTACAAGCAATTAAAAAAGAAAAAAAAATCATATTTTTGGCTTGTTCAAATCTGGGAACTTGAAGCATGTTTGAAACATGAAGTTTTTTTACAAGGCAACTAATGCATTACGCTTTACAGTTTCGGCTATAATTTTGTATTAATGCAAAAATAGTTGATATAGTTTATGCTACAGATAAATTTCGAATAGTAAATAGTTAAAAATGCATATAAACTGAAAAAAGAATAAAAATATTTATTTATTTATTCAATACAGACTATATGCTGTCGCAAATAATTAAATGTAAAATAACGTTCTAAAATAATAATTTGTCAATACAAATAATAGCTACATAAATACCATGAACAATAGGTGTATTTAAAGCAAATTCTCTTGCTTGAAATGTTCTCCTCTTCTTACTATGTTTTTTTTTTTTTTTTTTTTTGAAATTAATACCAGTGGTAAAAAGGGGAATTAGACAAGTTCACATTTTTGACTTCCAAAACACATTTTGCTGCGTATATTCTAGCGACTAGGAGATAAATTTATAATTTACAAATTGCATCCTCCTAGGTGCTTGAAAAGGTCGTAAATATCTCAATTTATAAGTACAAAGTGGGTTTTTCTAAATCACTTTCGTCCTAAAATTGGAGGCTAGGGGAGGGAGGGGGCAAGAAAAAGGTAGAGTTGAACAAATTAAAGATTGAAATGTCATCAACTAGTTTTTACATTCGTCAATTGTGGCTCATCCCAGTTTTGAGATTATTTCTTTGCACATTATTACAGAACTAATAAAGCGGCAAAGAATGACAGATTTTTCATACTGTAACTCGCCAATGTTCCTGATCGGGAACATTGAAGTTTGATAGGTCGTAGAAAGCAAATTTTCAATGCAATATTTTTTTCTATCGTGTTTGTTCATCAACATGATCTTTGTTTATGAAAAGTCTGAAACTTCCGACAAAAAAAAAAAAAAAAAAAAAAGAAAAAAGAAAAAAAAAAGGCTTTTTCGAAATTTTCTATATTTTTTTATTAATCTCCGTGAAAATGACCAAAAAGACTTTTCTGCGAAATTTTGTGTGCCGCAATTATTCTAAAGTAAAAATAATTGTTCTTTTTAAAAAATCAAGTCTTCTTTCAATAATAGTCGGAATTTGTTTCAAATCCTCAAGTGCGGAACTTTTTTGAAACATTTTTTAAAAAATTGATGTTTCCGTTCCCATTTGGGAACATTGCGCTTAAAAGGTTAAACATGAATAATCATATATGTAAACATGAATAAACCTATCTAGTGCAAAGACAGCAATGCAAAGAAAGAGTGGGGGTGAGGGTGGAGGGGAGGGGCATATTTTCTGTTTCTAAAATCATTCATCGCGTTTTAAAACAAGATGAAAATTTTAAGTTGTCTTTGCTTTTAGTACAGAAAATAGCAGACTAACTATAGGTCGAAAACAGCAGTACTAGCTCTTAAAATTAGCAACAAGTGATGAAGGACTTTAGTAGGTATTGATTTTCATTTTCATGTTCAAGGTACCTATGGATTTTCCTTTACTTCTGTTTTTAGCAAAATAGAACAAGCCTTTTTACAATTTTTGTGATTCAACAGCAGAGAAAGCAAAATAAAACAACAAATCAGAAAAATGAAATGATATTTATTACACAAGAAATAAAATTAATTGCCTTCTTTTTGGATACATTTTATTTCAAAAAAAATTGTTTTCAAAACTTCTGAAATGCTGGAATTCGCGAGCGCACTGAGCTTTCATTAGCCCATGATAATTTTGAGCGTTCTGTTGTTGCCGAGCAACGGCTGACGTCACGGTCCTTTCGCTTACATGTGTTTCCCCGTATAAAGAGAAACCATCGACCGGCGTTAACTTGTCATCGCAGGGATTCTTCATTAGCTGGTAAATGTTTTTTCAAACATGCTTACATTTTAATTTCTTAAAAAAAATATGTTAATATTTGTATGTATATTTTAGTTTAAGCGTCACGGGCTGACGTATACGTATAAAACTGCGCGAAGGTCGTGTCCCAACCTTTCTCGTGTTCCATTACCGCCATCTTGTATCGCACTTTTTGCTTCTTACCGGTGCGCTTTAGCATTAGGCTCAGTTTTGCGTGTTTAACAACTGAATTTTTGTATTCTTTCAGTGTCTATAAACTTTTTCATCCAAAATGGATAAAGACGAATTGGTGCAGAGGGCAAAGTTAGCCGAACAAGCTGAACGTTATGATGATATGGCATCTGCAATGAAGCAAGTGACAGAAACAGGAGTTGAGCTAAGTAATGAAGAACGGAATCTTTTGTCTGTAGCATACAAAAATGTTGTCGGTGCTCGACGAAGTTCATGGAGGGTTATTTCCAGTATAGAGCAGAAAACAGAAGGCAGTGAAAAGAAGCAACAAATGGCAAAGGAATATCGGGAGAAAGTTGAAAAAGAACTACGGGAAATCTGTTACGACGTATTAGTAAGTAATGTTTATTTTTCTAATTTTGTTTTAAATTGCTCTTTGAATGTGTGCCAATATTTTTTAAAGATTGCGCTGATTGTAGAGCATGCAGTGTTCAGCTGTCAAAAGTATTCAAACGCGTTACCTTAATGTTATTATTAAAAAGGGGGAGGAGCTAGTGTGAAGTATCTAAGTATTTAATTAAGTGTTGCTAATATCTTTCGTAAAGTTTATGGTTATCTATCTGATCTTACACCATCTAACGACTCCTCGCGGTTTTTCATTCAACATCTTCAAGTGGAACAATTCTTTTTTTTTTATTTAGTTCAAATTGAAGAACTGCCAAGTCAGTGCAGTTACATACCTTCATCGGGCAGTTCTCAAAAGGTAGGAACAAACACAGACCTATATTTGAATCATTTACTCCAAATAACTTTTCTTTGAATTCAATCAAATATTTTAGAGTAACATTTTCAATTGTGTATGTACTCAAATCGAAAATTCAAGGCTAATTGCCTATTTTTTTTCTAGATCCTTAAGTTCTATATTTCAACTAGGATTGTTCCATTTTCTGCTTGACATTACATCTTAAATGTGATATTCATAACATTGTCATTCGAAACATTTGATTCGAAATTCATAACATTGTCACACTTGTGACTTTTCAGTTTTTACTGAATTCAGTGATTTTTGAGAGTAAAACACAGTTTGACCACAGATGCTGTGGAATTGGCAAATGTCCAGCTAAAACTAAGGCCCCTATATAGACGAGCCGGAGCATCAAGATTGAGTTTGACCACTTTGGATCCAGCGCGTGTTTGAGTGCTTGGCAGGTTGTCTTTTCTGGCTATGTATCGCGTTTTGGTAATTTTTCACTGTGAGTAATTATTTGCGGCACGTGGATTTGGCAAAGCTTAGCAATGTGCCAATATTTGTTTTGGTAACCCTAGTTCCACAACAATGAAAAATTGGAAGTAAAAGTTTATAAATTGGATCCAAAGCGATGAAACTTAATCTTGATGCGTCGGCCTGTCTATATAGCGGCTCTAGCTAAAACTAGTCTAGATGAGGAGGGAAAGTAAAAATTTGGCTCTCGTTATTCATACATTTCAATGTGATTCAGCTTAATTTAGAGGCTAACACACATCTGCAAAAGCAGAGGTCCTTAAAAACCAATAAATGCGTCCATTTCTGCCAGTAAACCTAATATTAGCCTTTCCATCTCATCGGTGGGTTTACTATAGTGTGTTCAGAAAAGATGGCATTGCAGGCTGAATTCAAAATCTAATTTCTAGCACTCAATCATAAACCTTTTTATGAAGAAAATCTTACAAATGAGTGCAGGTGTAGTACAGAGAAATAACCCGCAGTTTCAAGATTTTCCACCTAATGTATGTACTGCCTAAATGCTTGCTTTTTTTTTTTTTTTTTTTGAACTTGTTTAAATAATTAAGAACCGATGCTCAGGTTATAAATAAGTTCAGTTTGTATGTAATTCTTCAAAAGAGCCTAGTTCAAATGTAACTTGTTTTTTAGTCCACTTTTGCAAAATGTTCAGATGCTTTAATCCAGGTATGTTTCGGCAAAGTGCAAATAGTGTCAGCCTTCAATAAGAATATCATTAAATGAGGCAGTTGTCTCAAAGTATCTTAGTGAATGCTTACAACTCTTGGTGTTAAGGAACCAGAAACTTAAACAGAATTAATAGTTAGTAATTGTAAGACTCATTACAGCACATGTTAATTCATTAACAAGAATTGAGTGCCTGCATAGATTTAATAAGCTATTATACGCCATAAAGTTCCGAAATCTCTTTCGATAACCTGTGTTGAATTTTCTTAATTTCTTATTTTTCTGTGTATCCAGAATGTTTAACTCTTAAGATTAATATAGAGGCTATAATATATTAATATATTATATTAAGATTAATATTTTTGGCTATCAAGGATTCCTTAGCATTATCACTGTTTTTCAGTAGTTTTCTATGTAATAATGGAACAAACAATACAAATTAAAGTTATGGAGCAGTTCTGCATTGAGGAGAGGCCTTGTCCAGAAATAGAAACCACTCGTTTAAGAGGCCCAGTTTGAAATCTAAAATTCGACTAGTTTTATGAGGAAGGAAGCCCAGTGATCAAACTGTTGAGGGCCCACCTTGACTTTCATCCTGGCTGTGTTCTAATTATTTCATAACATTAAGTTTATGAAATTAAGAAAATTAAAAAAATATATATATATTTTTTAAATTCTAACTTTTAGTTTGAGTATCGCTGTATGAAGAATCAAAGGGCTTAGGTTATATGCAAAAGAATTTTTTTAGGTGCAGCCCCACCTTGAAATGAGTACAAGAATATAAGTAGCCATTCCACGTTTTAAACAAATTTTTGAAGCATGGGACAACACATTTATTTCACTTAAGGAAACTCAGATGGGATGTCACTGTAACATCCCAAAAATTTCCAATTTCAACAAACTTGGGAACTTAAATGCAAAACTGCAATTTTTAAATCTGCAAATATTCCTTTTCATTAGATGTTTAAATATGCATACCAGTATTTGGCTCTCTCCCAGGTATACGGTACGCTCGCCAATTCTGGTGTATTAGTTTGGTTTTAATTCATAGCTTTTGGTTATACAAAAAATTTCGGCAACCCTAAAAGTTGCCAACGGGTTTGGAAGAAGCAATACCATGGGGCAATTCTGAAGTTGGCGACAAAACTAAAACGGGAGACAGGAAGCGTACCGTTCACTGGGAATTCCTGTATTTTATCATTCGGTAAAAATTAGGGCTTCATTTGGCAAATTGAAAATTTCCACCCTATCCCAAATTCAAGTTTAGGGTACTCCTTGATTTCATTAATAATTTCAAGAGTGATGAATAAAACTTCGTAGCTTTACAAATTATAAATGTATGTGATTTCTCAAGCAGAAAATTAGTTACCTTTTCAGAGAAATATATGAACTATCGCATGCGGAACAAAATAGCAGCTTTTTCGTGAAGTGGCTTTACATCTGAGACATGGAATCAGTAATGGTTTAAAAAATCATAATTGTGTGCCACTGAGATAGCAGATTAAGTAAAAATGAAAAATTTAGTTTCCTAATAGGTAGGAATAGCACAAACATCCTTTCCTAATAGGTAGGAATAGCACAAACATCCATGCAGTAAACTTTTTACTGCTCCTACATTTTTGCGGATCCGTCAGTCTATAAAAGGGAGCATTCATAAATTTTAAATATGAGTGAAAAAAGTTAATGCAAAATAAGTCAAGAAACTGAGAAAGATTTTCTAATTAATTTATTTTATCTCTAAGAACAGAATTTCCAAGCTTTTTTCTAAATCTAATGCAAGTTTGTTGAAGCGTTATATATAGGGATGCACCGAGTACTCGGTAAATATTCGGTACTCGGCCTACTCGGCCAATTTGCCGAGTATTCGGTATTCGGCCAAATTTGGATCAGGTACTCGGCCGATACCGAGTAGTTGTAGAAAATTGAATAGTTCAAGACAAGTTTTTCAATAATTAAAAATATGCAAATATATATATAATGCAATCATTTGCAATTAATATATTTATAAAATATGACTGAATTCTACGTATAAGTTTTTAAAAAGTTATAATACCAAATAAGTATGAAAATTAACTAAGAATGTGCAAATGTAATTAACTTTTTCATATCGCATATTGGTGTAGGGGAACTTACCTTTGGTCAAGAACAGTCCAAGTGATCCTTAAGATGAATATTAATAAACTCATTAAAAAGAAACTTTCAGTCATATTCCAATATATTTCTAATCATTAAAAATTTAGATTACGAATTTTTAAAATCATGGTTTTGCAGATTCAAACTTGTGGCATAGTGATAACACAGAGAAGTAAAATTAAGTCATTTTTATTAGGGTTAGAAAAAGATTGTCTAATATTTAATGAAAAAAAGGGAAAATGCCAGTAAAATATTTTAATAATTGAAATTGTTGTATCTTAAATTATGGTGCAAAAGACTAATCTTTCAGCATTTTCTGGTGAAAGCTTATTCCTCAGACTGCTGCAAATATAACCTGCCTCGGAAAAAACCCTCTCGCTGTACACACTAGTTGAAGGTGCACTAGGAAACTTTTTTGCTAGTTTGCATAAGATAGGAAACTTTTATTTTTTTTCCACCAAGCAAAAGGACTATTTGTTCTATTTAGTAATTCTCCAGAAAAAAAAGACTCCATCTCTTTCTTTAACATCTCTTCGTATTCGAATTCAGTGTTGGTATTTTCACTATTGACATTTTCTTGTGCATTTGAGACTTCATCAAAGCACTGCCAGAAAGTTGACGAACTTTTTTGACGAACAAGTTTAGAGAATTAGAACTAATCAATAATAGATTAATATAATTCCAACTTAATTGATACTTAATATTTATTCATTTTAAAAATAACTTTTTTCTAAAATTTTTGACAAAATAAATAAAATATTTTAAACAATGCATAAGTTAAATTCAGTGGGATTTTTGTTCTAAGAACTATCATATAGAGGTCCATTCCAATCATCAGTTCATATGTCAGGGTTCGAATTTACTACTGGTCCATTGGTTCCAGACCAGTAAAACTCGCCGCGAATCACCATAAAAACAATCCAAGGACCACCATTTTTTTTAAAGAAAAAAAATGTGATTAATGATTTAAGGTGGACCAGTGATGTTGTCTGTTAACCAGCATATATTCCTGCTCACTGGTCGAGAAGACCAGTAAAATTTTGTAATGATTTCTAACCCTGTACCGCTCTATGTCAATGATTTTTTAAAAAACAATTGGTACTCGGTACTCGGCAACTCGGTACTCAGCCGAGTAGTGAAAGGCCGAGTACTCGGTAAAATGCTACTCGGTGCATCCCTAGTTATATATATATATATATATATATATTTTTTAATCTATGCAGCATTATAAATAAATACAAAATTTCTTAAAAGGTAGATATAAAAGGTTTTATTTTCAGGGATGAAAATCTTCCGCGGATTCGCGATTTTCCGCTCTTTTTATTTTTTTCTTTCTTTCCGCGGTCTAAAAGTTAATGTTGCATCATGTTTAGAAAAAATATGTTTTCATTTATTGTTAAAATAAAGCATGAAATAAGTTGATTTAAAGTAGTAGAGGTTGAAATTACTTCAGACTTCCAAAATAATGAAAACGTTTTTAGGATGCAGAAAGATTGAATTCACAAGGATGAAATGAAATTATTAGCGAACTATGTACTCTACTTTGGCATGCTGCCAAAAACATATGTTTTCGTTGTAGGAGGTAGAAATTAAGAAAATTCAGCTAAAATATTTGAGATCTTAGTTAAAAAAATAGTAAGAATTATTTTGATCTTTAAAATTTATTAAAATAACTAAAGACCATGCAATATTAATTAGAATTCATTTCTTGAGATAGAAGTGTCTAATTCATTTAAAATTACACCCCTCCCCCACCCACCAATTTTTTTTTTTCTGCATTGTTTTGTATGACGTAAAAATATAGAAATAGGAAATGAGCAAAAAAAAGAGATTTTAAAAAGGTTTCAATTTCACAGTACAAATTAAGAGGAAATCTCACATGACTAATTTTCAGGGTGTAAAAAAATCAATGATTTTTTTTAAAAAAATCAATGATTTTTTTAAAAAAATCAAAAAAATCGGATTTTTTTGATTTAAATCAGATTTTTTTGATTTAAATCGGATTTTTTTGATTTTTTTAAAAAAATTAGAAATTTTAGTTATTAATTAATTTTTATTTATGAACAATTTACCTTCAAGTTTTTAAAAATACAAAAACACCTTTGAAGTAAAGCTTCACCAGTAAGAAACCCAGAAAAAAGTGTTAGGAGCCAATCTGAAAATAATCCTGTCTACTAGCTAGGATAAAAATCAAATGGGGCAGGAAGCTCAACCCAATCCTCACTTCATTCAGCCCCCCCCCTCTTTATTTTGCTTTTGTTTTGTAAAGCTGGAATATGTTCCATTTCAGCCACTAATAAAGACTGCCCCCCCCCCCTAAAGTTGCTAATGCAAGGCATAGAAAATTCATCTTCTGTTTGGTTGTTTTTGTTTTTTCTTTTCACTGAAAGTATATCACACACATTCTATCATGTCCCTCCCCCTCAATTCACTCTTTGCAACACCTGCCCTGCACCTGCATGTATTTTCTTTATTTCACATATTAGACAACAAATAGCACTATTTGTGCATACATATTATTTGGACTGCAACCTTCCAGCATCTGTGGAGGGGGGATGAGTATGATTACTTTTCCATTTATTAGATGGAAATCAAAGCTCTAAAAGAAAATGGTAAAAATAATGAAATTGGGATTGTCCAAGAGATTTTTTAAGGATTAAAATAAAAAGTGATTTAAATCATTGATTTTTTTAAAAAAATCAATTGATTTAAATCGCGATTTAAATCACTGATTTAAATCAATTGATTTAAATCATTGACACCCTGCTAATTTTGCATAATATTAAAAAAAAATCTATCCAAGTGTTGAGCCGCATAATTTTTCCTCTTTTTTGACTTTCAGCTGTTTTCATCCCTGTATTTTTTCTAGTCGTTTAAATTTCAAAATAGTCCGGAACGAATACTTTGACCAAAATTTTATTTTTCTCCCTAGTTTTCTTGATTACTTTACACTTATAGATAAATCATGTCATTGATATAATCTGTAATGAGTCGTTACTCTGAAAATATCTAAATGACACACACAAGGGAAAATTTAACTAGTCAAAGAATATTTGGGGTATAAGCATGAAATGGCTCAAAAGCTGGCATACTTTTTGTCATGTATCTAAAATTCCATTAAAACAAGGGAAAATGATCACATTTTAAAAACTGAATCTTCTCGGCCTTAGGTGGGTGCTGTTCATTTGCCTTGTCAATGTTTGCTATATGCATCCTGAATTCTTTTAGCATTTCTCAATATGCTCCCATGTAGTCCATGAATGTTAATCTTGGATTTCATTTGAAAAAAAACGAGTTATAATGCGTGAAAAAATAAAATAAAAAAAACTATCAATATTAGTGCTGGGCGATATATCGATATATCGCAAAATATCGGTATAAAGCAATCACCGCGATAACGGTTATATCATTAAACGTTTTTCCGATATACCGCTGTTCCCGGTGTAACGTGATATATCATGATATATCGTCATACATCGCATCGTGATGCGTCACGTATTTCCCAGTCTCCGATTAACCGCCTTCCCCGAAGCAACGCAAATATTCAGAGGAAGGAGGAAACGTCGGCGTCACTGAATACTTCGCGATAAGTCGCAGAGATCGGGGGAAGGGATATACCACGAAGAGTCGCGGAAAATGCATTCCGTGATTCTTCGCGATGAGTCGGGGAAAGGGTCTGTTGAGATATACGACGAAGATTCGACGGAAATGCTTTCTGGGATACATTACGGCTCATGGTTACGCATTAGCCGCCTCGCAAAACGTCGTGATGTAATGCAGCGGTGTTTGTGCAGTGATGTTCTTGCGGCTTTGCTATCTTGTATTCTACCATTGCTGGTCCATTGTTTTCGTTACAGATTTTAGCTATTGCTCCCGTTTGGGCTCAGGAGCACCGGCAGATTCATGCGTGGGGGGTGCATTCGAAGTAAAAAAAAAAAAAGTTACTAAAAAATTGCTTTCTTTTTTTTTTTTCACTCAGAACAATTAGCAAAAAAATAAAAAAAAATTTTCGGGGGAAAAAAACGAAAAAAAGACCAAAAACACCTTTTTGAGAATTTTCAATGTTGCAGTTTGCACTTTGATCCCCCCCCCCCCGGTATCGGCAGTTCTTTTTTATTTTTTTTATTCAAATAAGTTGTTGAAATGTTTGTCGTTGACACCCAATATGGCTGTTCTCTCTTGTTGATCATTAACTTGCAGATTACTTTAGCATAGCGTGCCCTTCGTCGAATTTTATATTATTATTAAAATTAAGAGCTGGAATATTTAATGCGGTTTTAAGGCTGTCAGATGCAGCTGATCTTAATCTGCTGCTCCTATAGCCACCCCCCCCCCTAAAAAATGAGTACTATAAAATGAGAAACTCAAAAAGAAAAACAATCAAATTTGAACTGCTGCAATCTGCACTATGAACCCAGTCGGCAAAATTTTCGTATTTTTTTAACTAGTTATTGAAATACTAGTGAAAATTCACTTGGGACTCAAATTGGCACTTTTCTAAATCTTCGCTCATGACTCACCATATTTGCCTATCTGCGGTTACCTCGCTACCCTGTTCCGCGGGTAGTCGGGAATTTAATGTAACAGTAATTATTTCTAGTCTTCTACAGATGACAAGGTGTCTATTCATCTGGAAAATTTAGGAAAATAGTTTTTTGAGTAAACAATGAATTTTTTTCTTGTCAAAAAGTTTTCGATCAAATAATGCTTCTAGTTTTTTTTCAACATAAGTATTTTTGTAACATTTTTATTTCAGGTGCAAAAAAACATTTTTAAAAGTTTAAATATTTGAAAACATTGAAGTTCATTATTTTTTAAATTTATTTATTTATTATTATTCAAATTTATTTACTTATTATTATTTAAATTTATTTATTTATTATTATTTAAATTTATTTATTATTATTTAAATTTATTTATTATTATTTAAATTTATTTATTTATTTATCTTTTTATTTATTTTTAAAAAATATTTATATAAATTATTTTGCAAGCTAAAAAACAAAACATGTTTAAATAGCTATTTATGTTTTTGCATGTCATCCATGTTTATATTTTATTTTGGGAAGGGAAAGATTTTGCTCAAGTATCTGTTAAAAGACATGTTATCTTCATTGATTCTATGAAAATTATTTTCTTTGCTAACTACAAACATTTGGATTTTTTATGTCCTAAGACCGTGTTTTTTTTTTTTTTTTTTTTTTTTTTTTTGAAACTTTTGTAGTTTTCCCCCTATTGCTATAAAAATGAATAAATGAAATTTAAAACTGATATAACTTTACAATGCATTAGTATAAATTCAAAAGATTGGGAAAACAGAAAAATCCCTAATAATAAAATTACAATAAAAAATTTCCTTATCCTTAAATGGTACCTTTTTAACGGTATTTTCAATCTATTAATTTTGCAAAAAGAAAAAAAAATCTCTATTGCCTCCATTTTACACTGCAAATAATGCTGCATCCCAACCTCCAAATTCAGCAGCTTTAAATGTGGAAAAATATAACAAATGCCAAAAAAATGTGTGGTAACTGATGCATTTCTCCTGCTTTATGTGTTATCCTGCTTTAAGTGTTATCTACAGTTCTGGAAGAGAGACGAAGGATATTGGGAAACCATTACGGAAACACGCCCCCCCCCCTTCCCGGGGGTCGTGTATGCGCTTAATTTAATGGGGAAAAAGTATTTCAAAACATCGCGATATATCGGAATATCGCGATATTACACTGGCGATATATCGCGATGTTAAATCTGATACATCGCCCAGCACTAATCAATATGGAGTAAAAGTTTGCATGGCAAAAATGATATAGGCAATAGCTAAGACATAAATGTGCATTTGCTTTGTGTTAGGGGGGAGCATTGTCGAAGTTTTTTAAATTTAAGATTGAACCTCCCTATATTGTTGGAAATGCTTCACTGATCACAAAAATACTAATTTTTTTTCTGTACTATCAAAATTGAGTAAACTCTAGCCATTTTCTTGTTTTTTACTGTACGGCGCTATATTGGGCCATCGGAGAATTCGGTGTCTCATTTTTATCCCCAAACTAGAGATATATTTCCTAGTTGGGAAAAGGAGGAACACAACAAGGCACTACACAGAGCATGCATATGAGATTTTAACCTTCTAAAGGGTACCATATTTGAGTTATGTAATGTACAACCATACAAACGTATGTGCAAACGTCACAAGAAAACTTATGCTAGTTAACTCAATGATGATCAAAATGGATATTTTGGCGGTGAGTATGTTCTTTGGTACATATTCACTTGTGTATGGGCAGAGAAACTACCCAACATTAATGGAAAAGCGGGAGAAATAAAAATTTATGTGAAAATTGTGCTTTTTTTAAAAAAAATTTTGCAAATTCCCTTTTTTTTTAATAGTTTGCACAAGGAATTTAAAGGTGCTGTTCAAATTGTAGCTTAATATAAAGAAACAACTTAGATCAGAAAATAGAAGTAAAAGATAATGAAAAAATTGAAGAGGTTAAGAAGCAAATAATATATGAGTAAAAAAGGAGAAATTCTGGAATTATGAAGAAAGCTTTTAAAAACATTTTTAAATTACTGACTTGATTCAAAGAAAGAAGAAAAATACAGTAATTTATTTCAAAATAAGTCGGATATCTTAAACTGAATGACTTTATTTAGGCCATGCAAAATACATTTTACTTGTCTCAGTTATAGGTAGCAGCACAGTACTTCCTGTTTCAATCCTTTAGTTCAGTTTTGGAGTTCAAGCAGTTTGCTCAAATCAGTTTAAACAAATTTCAGCTCTAGTAGCATTGAAAATAAATATCTTTTTAACTCTAATGTCATGAAAGGAATGGATGGAAACAATACAGAAAGAGTTTGAGGAAGCTGATGAAGATCTTATTAACAGTATTTCCCAGAAGATGTTATGTGCCCGTGGAATCGCATTTGCTAGACAGAGAGGGGGTGCATTTAAGTTTGGTAATTCAAACAATCATCAATTTCCTGTCCGGCAGCAAATTCCAGAGCACTTGCTTGAAAGTGCACCAACCCATAATATCTCTACAGAAAAAGTTTTTGGAGATGTTGATAATTGTTTAAAACATTCTGGACCATGTGGTTTTGCTGGGGTAACAGAGAAAATAGTTATTACGCATTCAAATGACTTTGTGTTTCTTGATCATGAATGGAGAAGTAAGGAGTTTAAAAAAATGAAAAAAGAAACTGATGAACTTAAAATAATTTGGAGCTTATCTTAAAAACAGATTCTTTCAAACAGTGTGCATAGCACAGACATTGACACAGTGAAGATAATACAGGAAAGAAAAATGCTTACCATAAAGAATTTCTACTTAATTACAGCATTATTCTAATTAATTATGAAGAAGTTGAGGAAAAGTCAAAGATGCAGGTGAAAAGTGCAAAGTTTTGAAATTACTGGTAAAAATAGCTAAAAGTGATTTCAGAAATTTAAAACAAGACCACTTCCTTTTCAAGCAACGAGGGTTAAGTCCCGAGACAATTATGAGCAACTTAAAGGTCCTATATGGCCATAAAGTTAATGACGTTATTGCAACTGTTGATGATATCAGAGCTGTTTTATGTAATACATCTGATATAAATGCAGAATCTGTAGATGATCCACTGCCATTGCAAGATGTGCATGAGAATGAAATGGTTGTTGCACTTTGGGATGGAGAGTGGGGTGTTGGTCAAGTCATAAGCAAATTAGACGAAGGTACTGATACATACAGGATAAAATATATGAAAAGGGTTAAAAAAGATTCAAACTTGTATTGGATATGGCCAGTACAAGATGACATACATAAAACCAAAGGGGACAAATCATTATTATTCGGCCGATAATAGATGTTTCTGTAGATGTTTCCTCTACAAGAACAATTATTTTTGAACTAATTAATCATGTTTTAATTAATAATATAGCAAATACAGACTGTGACAATATTTAACTCGACTGTATCACCAAAGAAAGTTAATATAACATTTTTATTTCCTTATTGTTGTTCAAAATGTTTTCGAAGCAATGCAAAAACGAGAAATAAAGTCAAAATATGAAAAAACACCCAGAGTTTGGACAATTTTTGAGATATTCCAAAAAAATTGCTTGTTATGTCATCTTTGTATAACATTGTATCATCCTAGGGGGTTCAATGTTAAATTCAGAAAAACTTTTTTTTCCCCATAGCAATGCTCCCCCCCCTATTGTGTGCATAGTAATGATATCAATTCCTAGAGGTTAAGTTATTTTATAAGATAGTAAGAAAAGGTTGTGTGACTGCTTTGGGTGAAAAAATACTTAAGACAAAATAATTTCATTTCTGTTTTAAATTGTTGAACAAAAACTAGTTTCTCCATTATAAACAAAGCAATTGTAAATCCTTTCAAAAATTTATTGTCTTGGAACAATACTAAATTTTTACAACTACGATATTGGCAAAATACCTGAGCGACTTTTGGTCAAGTCAGGTCTCTACTGATTTTATCAAAATAGTGACAAGCAGGGTGTAAAAAAATCAATAATTTTTTGAAAAATTCAAAAATCTGATTTTTTTGATTTAAATCGGATTTTTTTAAAAAAACTTAAGTTAATTTTTATTTGAACAACTTATCTTTAAGTTTTTAAAAATACAAAAACACCTTTGAAGTAAAGCTTCACTAGTAAGAAACCCAGAAAAAAGTGTTAGGTGCCAATCTGAAAATAATCCTGTCTACTAGCTAGGATAAAAATCAAATGGGGTAGGAAGCTCAACCCAATCCTCACTTCATTCAGCCCCTCCCTCCCTCCCTCTTTATTTTGCTTTTGTTTTGTAAAGCTGGAATAGGTTCCATTTCAGCCACTAATATAGACTGTTCCCCCCTCCCAGTTGCTAATGCAAGGCATAGAAAATTCATCTTCTGTTTGGTTTTTGTTTTTTCTTTTCACTGAATTAAAAGTATATCACACACATTCTATCATGTCCCTCCCACCTCAATTCAGTTACAACAATGTAAAAAACCTTAAATGTATCCAGTTTTTTTTCTCTCCCAAACTTGTAAGGTCTCTCTCTTTGTTTACTAAATTTTTGGGCAGTCTCCTGCTGTCTTAATTTTTGACTGTTTCAATTCTTTGATTTTGTCTTTGGCAAGATTTCAATGTGAAATAGATATTTCACATTGTTTTCTAATCGTTGAATAAACAGTTGAAGCTTAAACTTTAAAAACCTTTTTGAGATATTAAAAAAAAATACCGTAAAATCCCGAAAGTAACCCCCCCATCGATTATAACCCCCCTCCTCTTTTTTGGAAAAAAGTGAAATTTCTCTTATCCTGAATATACTGTATAAAACATCTCGATTATAACCCCCCCACCTGAAATTTATCAGTTTAGTTTTGAAAATAGGGGGGGTTATTTTCAGGATTTTACAGTAGGTTTTGGATGTCTTTGCTGGCAAATAAGATTAAGAGCCGTTTTTTAAAGAATCAGGCAGTCAAAAAACTTGACATTTTTGATTTTGCTGAAAATTTTAGAATATGGTCTTTGTTTAAAATTATTAAACACGTGTTTTTTTATTTTTTCAAAAAAAAATTTTCTTTCAGTTTTGGAAGGTCAAAGTTGGACTTTGCTCTTTTTTTCAATAAAAACATGCCAACTTAGATGAGCCAATACTTTTTGCTTTAGGAGTGAACCGTGGAACTGATAATCCTCAAATACCCATAATTATTTTTATGGGATAAATTAAAGCACATATTCATGATCATGTAAAAAAATTATGATTTTTAAAGACGACCCTCATGTTGAAATTTAAAATTTTGAAGCCTTTTTTGACAAAAAAATTCAAAACTTTCAATTTTGAAATGTTTTTTGAAAAATTAATCTTGACAAAGACTTGTAATATTTTTTATTTACATGCTTAAAGTCTTCACATTTTCTGTAAAAAAGTTTGAAAAGATTAAACCATTAGTCCTCAGGTACAATTTTTTTCATAAACATCAGCTCAGTTTATGTGTCTCGAAAATGACAAAGGTAAAATCGCAACATTTCAACAGGCTATAAAATCAAAACGAATTGAGATAGAAAAAAAAAATAGGAGGTTGCTTATGGCCACAAAGGAAGGAAGTATACCAAGTTTCATCAAAATCCTAGATGGTAGGTGTTAAAATCCCATTTTTGTGGTTGATTTGACATTAAATGACTCCTTTATTAAAAGCTTTTTTCGGGAACAGAGAATGACAGTTCCAGAGAAGTTTCACTATATATTTCTTTAGCTTGTAGAAATATGCTTACTTAACTGCTTTTATTTAGTAGCTTCCCAATTTTTTTGAAGAAGTAGTTTTTTGATTAAAACTCGGAATAAAAGCAATATTATGAATGGATACCTACCCTATGAACGGGTCCTTATGGCATGTGTGTTGAGCTTAAATCGGTCTTACACCTAAATGGTGCTCTTAAAAACGAAAGCTGTATCTTTCCTGCCTTAAATCGAGCAGATTTCAGCTACTCGGGCTCGGATACCGGAGTGGTATTAGAAACAACAACATAAATAATAGGGCTTCATATTCTAATATCATAACTAAAAGATAGTTAAAAATTTGCAAAAAGGTTATCAAATGCTTTAAATAGCGCACCTGTGCTGGTGGATAAAGCAAAACGTGAAAACAAACCTTCGACAAAATAATGTAATGTTAAAGACCTTTCTGTGAAAATGTAAGAATCTTATGCAACGGATCATAAGCAAATTTTATTTTTCTTTAACTTTTATTCTCAAAAGATTTTTTTTTTTCCTTCTTAAAGTAGGAAGGCTGCACTGTATGCAAATTTGCGAAAAAGGTTTTTTATAAAAACCTGCTTTTACCTGCTTAAGAAATTTAAGCAGGTGATATTAGGAAATAGCTATGCTCAATAGAACAATAGGTAACAAATACATGAAATACATGCCCTGCCATCCTGCTAAACTCTTGAATGTTCATAGCTTCTCTAATTATGTTTAGGTTTTTGGGTTTAGAGGGCTCAAAGAATTCTCATGGCACTTTAACATATGAATACTATTTTTTTTATTGTAGATCTTTATTTACTAAATTTTAATTACCTTGTGATAAAACAATTTTTGTTATTTCAGGGGCTGCTAGACAATTTTCTTATTCCTAAAGCTAGCAATGCTGAAAGTAAAGTCTTTTACCTGAAAATGAAAGGAGATTATTATAGGTACTTAGCAGAAGTTGCTACCGGTGATCAAAAAAATAGTAAGATACTTATGTTATGTAATTAAAGATAATGTTGTGTAATTTAAACATTACTTTTAATCAGAGTTTAAAACAAGAATTTTAAAAGTATCGAAATGATTTTAGTGTCATTTTTTAATGAAGTGTCTGGATCCGAATATTTAAAAAATGTATACAAATATCAACTACATGTTACTGATTATGTATTAAAGATCTGTTAAATTCGCAGAATGTCAAGTTATGTATAAGATATCACGCAGTTAGAAGTAAATTAAATTTTGAATTTTCAGAAATTTAAAAATCTAGCAATGACACATTCTAATCGGTGTTAGAATGAAGCAGTCATTATTTGCATATTGCTGCCAACATTTTTGACATGGTTTTGACCACCTTTGATGCATTAAGTTTTAAAGCACATTGAAAATATTTTTTTCCCTTGAATTATTGTGACTAAAGGATAATATTTGTAAATGTAATTGAAGAACAAAGTTTTAATCTTTAAAAAATTTTCTTTTGTATATTTTAGAAACTTTAAAATATGCTTTTATCATTTGTATTCATTTTTTGTTTGGATACATATGTTTGATTCATTCGTCTATCCTTTCAAATAAAAAATGTAGGCAAATGGGGGAAATGATTAAAAAAAATCAAATTTTTTTATCTATGTATAACTGGCATATGTGCTCTGCAATTTTTATTTTCTTCGTAGAAACTCATTTTAATCCTTATGTATCAGTTTTGTTAAAAGAATTGGGTCTTATGTATAAAGTTTTTATATATTTATAACAAGCAATATTTAACATCTTAAAGTAGTTAAAAGTTTTTTGGTTTTTCTATGACAAAGATTAGCGACAGATTTTCTAGAACCAAATTCTTTTTGCCACATGAATATTCTTCAGTAATAAATATATATGCAACTCTCTTACATTAACACAAGGCGTTTATATTTATAAAAATGTTAACATTAATACTATGGATTCAGTTTTTTTCTGGTGGCTGTTTTATATTTTTTTTTCTTAGCTTTTTTCTTTTTTTTTTGCTCTCAATCACAAATCTTTCTGCACGCTGTCTCCCTGATTTTGCGACTATGTCGTCCTGTCCTGTCGGCAGCTTTCTGCCACGGCTCATCTGCTTACCAAGATCTGCAATTTTAAAATTTGGATAAAAGTAGCGCTTCTGCTGGTTGATCAAAAAATAGTTGTTCTTAGTTTTATATCAGTCAATCCCATGCTTCTTGATTGTCAATTATTAAATTGATCATAAACTGTTAAATCTTAGTGAAAACAAAAAGCGACGTTTAAAGACACAAATAGATAAAGTTAAAATTGGCAAACATGTTTCAAAGGCATAGAGCCTCCTTCTTCAGTGTCAGATTAAAGTGAATGTCAAATTGGTTACGTCGGACAGACCCGAAGGGCGCTAAAATTTAGGTTAAAGGAACACGAAAATTATGTTAAAAAGAACTTTCAAAATCCTCAATCGCGAAACACTGTTGGGACACGAGCCATAGATTTGTTTTCTCCGAAGCTAAAATTATTTGCAGACCTTCAACTGTTGACGAGTTAAATTTTTGTGAACATGAAAGGCTTCTAAGAAATCTAAGTAATATTTGTAACGAATCCTTTGCAGTTCCACACATCTCGCCAATTTCACTTCATGCTTTTAAATTTTCTGACAACTCAACGCCAAATCAGGGCTCGGCACACGCTGACACCTGATTGGCCTAGCTTTTACTCCTTTGCTATTAAAACTCTCCCGGTGCTTTGTTTCTTTCCATTTCTTGCTTGGCACTGAAGAAGGAGGCTCTATGCCTTTGAAACATGTTTGCAAATTTTAACTTTATCTATTTGTGTTTTTAAACGTCGCTTTTTGTTTTTACTCATTTGTGCACAAAGTGAACTGTTTTCAATAATATTAAATCTTAATTTTGCTTTTTTACTAATAAATCATTTCATTGGTCCATTCATGTATTATTATAACTAGAATAACTATACATGAATTGGAAACCAAAAATATTTTCTTCTATTTAGGAAAAATTGTAAAATGTTTCTTGCACAAAATGGTTTCCAAAAATTTAGAATATTTAGTTTTATGCTTCTGTTTTAAATTTTTATGTTCAGTATCTTTCATGACAATCTTTTTAAAGGTTATTTTTTTAAATAAGGACACAAGTTATTAAATCTTTATTTTAACGCATTGTTTAGAACACTTTTTTCCCTTCAAACTTTTTTTCCATTCCTTGTTTACCATGCATTTTATATTTAATTATATCAATTTATTATTATCAGTCTGTAATGTTTATATCAATTCGTTATTTAATTTATTTACCATCTGGGCTGTTATTTTTTTTAATGGAAACTACGAAAGAAAGATGAATGTTTTCATCCAACAGAGTGCAATTTTTATCTTATTGATAAAAAATGTAGTCATGCATTTTAACCTGAATAGGTGTTCTTAAGGATTTAATTTATTTAAAAGATTTCTCAGCTGAGATGTATAAATGCTGACCAATATTTGAAATGCAGGGACTCGGAGTTTTAATTCTTTTACTTTTCTAAAATTTTTATATGTATAAGAAATGTGCATTTTTCCTAGTTTAATTTAAAATACTCATGTTCTTCAATTTGTATAGCAAAACTATGTTTAATGTATCTTTTTAATATCTAAATACTTAGATCAATTTTTATTTATCTAATTTCTGCCAATACCTCAGGTGTTGTTGAAGAATCACAGAAGGCATACCAAGAAGCATTTGACATCAGTAAAAGTAAAATGCAACCAACTCATCCTATACGTTTGGGGCTGGCCTTGAACTTTTCAGTATTCTATTTTGAAATATTGAATTCCCCAGACAAAGCATGCCAGTTAGCAAAACAGGTAATGAATCATTTAAAATAAGCTAATCTTTTGTTCTTTTTTAGGTGTTGTTGAAGAATCTCAGAAATCTTACCAAGAAGCTTTCGATATCAGTAAAAATAAAATGCAGCCTACCCATCCTATCAGGTTGGGTTTGGCTTTGAACTTTTCAGTATTTTACTTTGAGATTTTGAATGCACCAGACCGTGCTTGCCATCTTGCAAAGCAGGTAAAATATTTTGGGAGCATGGTACTATCGCTAATAGTGTGCAACCTTCTAACAATAGAATTGTTTTCACTAATTGCTTGCTGAAGATGGCATGTTTGGATCCCTTTTTACTAATATTTATCTGCTATTAGATAATAAACTAAACTGTTTAAGCTTGGGTAGTTATTTTAAGTTTCATGCATTGAACTAAAGTAACAAAATTTCAGTTCGACTTAATCTGAATAAGTACTTGAATTTTGCTACTAGAAAAGTAGTCATTTTTGTATTTTATTTTTAAAAACACTTGAAATGCTATTTTTTAATCAATTTACTCTTTTAAACCCCTCTAGCTTCAACAAAAGTCTTATCTTTTTTTTACTATATTAAACTTGCTGAATAGAAATGTTATAAATTCTGTCAAGATAACCATACATTCCTACCTTGTCACCCAATCTTCCTGTGTATTGAATTTTATGATCATATATACTTATAATATATATAGTTTTAAATCTAATGAACACCAATTAACAGCTATGATTATGCGTAAAAAGAATTAATCAATCCTTTATTCTTTTCAAAGTTCTCTACAAAAGTTTGCATTCTTAAACTTCTTGTTGTTATGATTACTTTAACTTTTACCAAGAGACTTTAACGACATTTAATATCAACTAAAACATCAATGAAACATTTAAATTGAAATCTTTAAACTCTCACTAAATATGCTGTTGCTTAGAAGTCTGTGTACAAAAAATTGAAATCATTCAAGCTTCAGCTATAAACTTAAGTGAAGAATAATACAGCTGATTAAATTTAATGAACCCAGTTAATGAATTAACCATTAAATAATGTCAAATTTTGAAATTGTACCATGGTTTTATGCTCTAAAATAAAAGGGCACTTAAAATGTAAAAATTAAATCTTGTAATTAGTTTTAAGATAGGCTTGTAGAGATGTCTGAGAAAGGTTTTTTTAATAAATGTCTGTGGTTGTAACTAGGGGCTTTTTATATTAAGCTGGTGAGAACCAATGTATTATGTGCAAATTTTGTCCTTGAAAATACCTTGATATTTATAGGTAAATAGTCACCAACTAGAATAAATTGTTTAATAGCAAGGTCATTCCATGTCAGATCATTACACTGTTTAGAACGGCCCGTCACAGATCTAGATGAAACTTGGTACATGAAGAGATTCCACCTAGTTATGAATGAAAACCACAAAAAAAAAAAAAAAAAAAAATTCTTTCCCCTCGTTCAAAAGTTATGAATTATTAATTCAAATTTTCATTCAAAAATGCCACACTTTGAGACGGTTAACTCTCCCTTTCTCAAACTATAAAAGATACCAGCTTGAAATTGGTCTTGTTTTAAATAGGGATGGACCGGATATCCGGTAACTATCCGGTATCCGGCCTATCCGGCTGATATTTTAAGTATCCGGTACTTCCGGATATCCGATCCGGCTGACCGCCCCGGATACGGATATCCGGAAGATTTTTGCAGGATATCCGGCTAAGTATCCGGTATTGATGTGGGGAATATCCGGAATTGATGTGAGGGTTATCCGGTATGATGTGAGGACCTAATTAAATATTTTCTTTTTTATAAAAATCTTAGTTAAAAATTTCATTGTTTGATTAACCTTTTAGATGATGTAATTACTTTTCCTCTTTCCTTTTTACCAATTTTTGCTTCTAAAACAAAAATTGTGTTATTCCTCCGACTGTGTACTGGACATGGAAGCATTCTGCATATTTAATTTTTCACAATTGCCAGATAAAATATGATTGTCTTCAGCTTTTCAAAAATATTTTAGTTAAAATATTTAGAAAGAAAAGGCTACAAACCTTCAAGGATTAATGTGCGACAAAAGTTTGAAAAAAACTTACGATCATATCGTTAGTTCATAAAAATTAATCGCAGTAGCTTTTAATATAAATTCTCAAATTATTTTATTTATTGAATTCTTTTATTTTTAGTTTTTGTGCTTCTAACAAAAATTGCGATCTATTAACACCCAATGATGTTGTAATTATATATTTTTTACTTTGCCACTATTATTGCTTTATTATAATTGAAAATAACATACACTAAATAACCTATCAAACATTGACGAAAGTTTTCTTTTAGAAAATGAAAACATCTGTCCCCATGAATCGTCGCAACTTAAAACCATGCTTTTTTTTTTTGAAAGAGTTTAAATGTGTGTAAAGAAATTTTGAATTTTGCACTTTGGGGTTTCGTTCTTTCTTTTTGTAATACCTTCCTTTCAGAAAAGATCTTTCTCTGCTATTAGAATATTTTCACGTCTGTCACGCCGCTCCGTAACTCCTTGAGAACATGTTGAGCATGACCCTCAATAACATTCAGTCGAGTTTCGATAACTCAAAGCTTTATAAACTCAAATATACCTTCATTTCAAAGTTTTCATTTGGTCCCAAATTCTTGAAAAGATGGTAGGAACTACTTGTAACTCGAACTATCAATAACTCTAAGTTTTTAGCCGGTCCCTTGGGAAACTATGAGCTATTGAGACTTGACTGTATTAATTTGCATCATTAGAAAGTGTATTTTGTCTTTTAGAATTTAAGTAAAACTTTAACTTAATTATTTAGATATAAGTTTATTAATTTATTTTTTAAAGTGAACATGTTTAGAATAATTTTAAATAATAATGATAATATATCAGTCATTTCAGCGAAAATGGCACAAATCAGTCCGGATACTTCAGAATTTTGGGAATTAATTTTAATGTTTACCACCAATTAATTATATTTTTTTATTTGTTCTCCATCTAATTGTATGTAACCAAGTATTACTTATTTAGGCATAAGCCATTTATAAAAGACCCCCCCCCCCCAAAAAAAAAAAAAAAAAATTCTTTGGCAAATGAAGGAAAAAATGATCTGCCCCAGCTTCAAATTGCTAGGACTTAAAATGCAATTTAAGATTAAGCTGAAATGCAACAACAAAATCATTTGCAATGCACAGCACAAAAAATGCTTCTGACACCCTTTCTGCTGATTTTTATGTATGTAAACAACAAAATCTTGGAAAAACACCTATTTATCTTTGTTCCTAGATTTTTTTTATGTTTCAAACTGTCCACTCTGTTACAAGCCTTTCAGAAATAAAATAAGCAATCGCATTCAATGTGATATTTTTTTTAATAAGTACAAGTAATGTATCTGCTTTGATTACTTTGATACATTGAATTATATAATCAGTAATTAAGATAAGCCTTTGCTGATGATAGTTAATTTGCACTGTGGGATGTCCACTCTGTTACAGTCGCATTAATAGTGCAAAAATTATTTTTTCTTGAAATTGCAGACAGAATTAGTTTTAGGATGCTTAGTTCATTTTATGCTTTTTCTGTAATTAACTTTTCTTTACGATTAGAAATATATTTTTCAAACCTCATTTGTCTCCTCTGTTACACAAAGTGGTCGAACTATTCAAAACCCTTAATGAATGACTCATATATACAAGCCATTTACACTTTATTATGCACAAATAAACAGAGAATAATTTTTAAAACAATAATTAGTAATTAGTTGGTGAAAATTACTTCATTTGATAAACTTAACTCGACAATTTCAGACATGATTTGTACCATTTTGGCTGGAATAACCCATAAATATAACATTTGCATCTCGGAATGTATCTTTATTTTTTCAAAATGAAGTTGAATTTCGAGGTGATCGTTTAAGAATTAGTTTATTAATTTGTTTTTAAAAAAGTGAATATGTTTAGCATGACCCTTAATGTATTTAAAATGATAATTTGCCACTTTTAAGAATGTGTATCTTAATTTTTTGGAACTAAAGTAAAATTTCAAGTTGATTATTTAAGTAAAGTTTACTCATTTGTTTTTAAAAAAGTGAACAACTTTAGCATACCTCTTAAAAGTATATTTAAACTGCTGATTTTAATCTTCAGAAAAAATGTTCCTTTGTTTTTTGGAGTTATATAAAATGTTTAACTGATTATTTAGTATAACTTTATTATTATTATTATTATTTAACACACTGGTCCTGTTTTAATATTTTCTTTAACTTGTATGTTAGAAAAATTACATGCATATTATTCTTTAAAAAAAAGAATTTCAAAGCAAAATTTTGCTTTATATTATTGCAAAATTAGAAATAAGAAAATGTGTTACTTTGTAATGAAGTTTAAATTCATAAAATTCTAATAAAATATGTATCAATTTGAAAAAAAAAAAAAAAAGTTTATCTGAGCTTAGTTTTTTTTTCCCTTTTTTTTTAATATTGGTGAAATATTTAACTATCATTTTTGTAGAAACCTATTGAAATGATATTGAAACAGAAAAGCTTTAAAATTTAAACTAAGAATAATTAAAAGTTTAAACTTTGAGTATATACAAAAATATTTAATTCAATCTTTTAAAGTTTCGTCTATTTTGATAAAAATACATAATACATAACTAGCATATTGTGATTTAGAAAGAAATCACAATATGCTAGTGTTTCATTTTATATGTAGCGCTACTCCTGTACAAATAAAATAGAGGCTTTAAAAATTAATTTAAATGTATTTAACATGTTCTTAAAGAAATTATGCAAGAAACAACTTTGATTTATTGTTTTGAAGCTGCATTACATAAAAATAAGCGAGCATGCAATGTAATTGTAATGCCGGATATCCGCAGGATATCCGGCCGGATATCCGGTATCCGGCGTGTGATGAGCCACCGGATATCCGATATCCGGTATCCGGCAAAATCACTATCCGGTCCATCCCTAGTTTTAAAGCTCTTTTAACCTGCTTTAATTTGATGTGCAACTTGATAAAATTAAAATATAACAAATTTAAAATTTAATTTCTCAAACGGACAATTTTAAAATTCTGAAAAAATTCACAAAATTACTCAAGACGGATTTCCGTCTTGACGAAATTGGCGAGACGGAGCTCGGGACGGAAAGGAAATTTAATGACTTCTTCAGTTTTTAATTTATAAGAAATTTGATTTCTCAATGTTTAAAAAAATCAAATTCATATTTAGCAATCATTATCCCAATCCATGCACGCATTTTAACATCAATGCTGTAAATATATTTGATTTATATCTTCCCTTACCGAATCTCGCGAACTCTGAACTTTCCACAGTTTTCGTTTTGTTATGCAACGAGCTGCCGTGAACCCTGGAGGCGTGGCTTTCAGCATCAAGCAGGGCAGTGAAACTTCTTTTAAGTAGCTATGCTATTCTGCCGTACTATAACTGAACCTGATTGATGTAGACCTGGAGTTGCTCACTATTTTCTGTTTTTAATTTTGCTTCTTCTGTCTCTATTTGAAAATTTATTATCTTTTATCGCAATATTCGATTATCTTTTCTCGTAGAATTATTCATTTGTGATCCCCCCCCCCCTCAACTTAACATGAATTTAAATGAAAACCATGTGTTTACTGAAATGTCTGAAGTGGAATGCGCGGTGACTAAGTGACATCATCTGCAGGAACCCCGTATGTTAGCTGACGGGAAGATGAAATGTCTACGTAACAGGAGCAGAGCACATGACTTTGAAGAAGCAACAAAAATCGGACAGCCGATTTGAAATAACGATGGGCAACTGCTCCTGCATTTTTAACCTGTGTCAGTTAAAAATTGACCAAAACAAAGGGCTGGGAGAAGGAAAGAAACGAAAAAATAGTATGTTTGAAAAAACGCTGCTCTTTCCATAGAAAGCCCGTAAATTTTCGCTTCCGAAATTTTAAATAGTTTTGAAAAATGGGTGCTGGAGGGGAGGGGGCAAAGCTCTAAAAAAAATTCTAAAGCAGATTCGTAAAAATGCTAATTTTTTTTTTTAAGTCGGCGCACTTTGTGATGATTCGGGATTTCTCCTCTGCAAATTTAAAAATATTTATGTCACCGTTAGTAATATGGGGGGGAGGGGGGGACTCTTACAAAATAATTCCAAAAGAGAAGTTTTGGAAACAATAAATTAGACAGTCGGTGTGGGAAAGAGTTTCGGAAATATCTTCAAAATTGAAGCGGGCATGACATTTCGAATTCCCCCCTAGGCGGGAGGGGGTAAAAAATCTATATTCAATGTGAATTTTTCCAAAAAATCATCACCTGAATGGGAAAATCTTCAGTTCCTCTTGTGTTTCTTTTAAAAATTAATAAATATTCGAAAGAGTACCAAGTTAAAAATATTTCTTCTTCATGAATGCGGTTTCCGCGGAGAGCACAACCGATCCTGACATCATTAAAAATAGTCTAAATTTGCGGAAGATGCACACAAACTCCTGGGAAAACTGCCTGGAAATACCGTATTTTTCGCCGTATAAGACGCACTTTTCCACTCCCCAAAATGGGGGGGGGGGGGGGGCACTTTTTATTCTTTTTTTCTAGATTTGCCTCCTTTAAAATTGGGTGCGTCTTATACGGCGAGAAATACGGTAACACTTTTCTAGATGCTTGGAACCCCTTGAATTTTTCAAGTTTTCCTTGGAATTAAGGCGAATTGAAGCTGACACATCTTCAATCAAGTTTGCAATTGGCTGGAAAAAGAAATCATTACGTTTTGATTACTGAACATAACGAATAATTGGCGCCCAATCTAGTCAGTCTCACTGCGGCGCCGCATTAGCATATTTTTTAGACAGAGCAAAACAAAAAATAAAAAAGAAATAAGTCGTTTTGAAAAATGGTGTTGCTGTTTTCATTTATTTTTGTGTTTTGCAAGGTACGATCTCGTTCAAAGGATTATGGTTTTTGCTGATTGTTGCTTTTATTCTGAATCAATATGAGTGCAAATTCAGCTATTGAATTACACTAGCGTCTAAAACACATGAATAAGTTTATAAGTTTAATCTCACAATGCAAAATGTAAACAAAGTAAACAAAGCGAAGTCCCTGCAAACAAAGCGAAGTCCCTGCGCATGCTCGAACTCTGGCCTGTGCTAGCGAAAAGTTAGGTTGTACTTTTTTTTCTTTTTGGTAGCAGCAAAATCTCTCGTTGAAAATAGCTACTCCCTTCTTCCCCTCTTTTTTAGGAAGTTTTTCTCTTTTCTTTGATTGATGGTGTATTTATTTTACAGACGACACTCAATTACGCTTCAAAATATTTATTTAGAAAGAAGCCGAAAGCTTTCAACACAAAAAGACCCTTTTCACTTTTCATTTCAAAGCAAAAAAAGATTCAATTGCAAAAAATATAACTAAAAATAATTCTAAATTTAAAAAGGTTTATGTTTTCATTAATAAAATTTTTGATGTAGCATTGCATTTCAAGTTTTCTTTTAAACACATTTTTTATTTGAAAATTTATTTTTTTAAATTGCTTTGTTGCACTTTGTTTAAAAAATTAAAAAAGTAATCCAGGTTTTGATCTACTTATTCTTAATGAAATTTAAATTTTAATTACATTTAAAGAAACTTAAAAAATTTATTCGAAATGTAAAATTTTTGTTAAATTAATAGTTTTTAAATAACCTCTTGTTTTATTACAAAACAAAACATATTCCAACCCTGAAATTCAAGCACAAGTATCTCATTTCCGAATGTGATGCTTTAAAACTATTTGTACAGTGTTAAATCTGAAGTTCACATTTTTACATGCGTTCAAACATTGTCCTATAATTCAATATTTCAGAAGATCTGTTAAATCGTGTCAAACCTAAATGTTTGTCTATGGACAGTATAGCTTAAAAAATCACTGTTTTTTAATAATTTCAGCTGGATATTTTTTACATAAATATGTTATTTCACTTGAAATTTATCATAAAAATGTTTATAATAGTGCATTATTAAAATTTGAAATTCAAGCTTAGTTATTTAAAATTATTGACAACGCTATAGCCTGGTACTCTTGTTCAGAATGTTTTGAAAGCTTCTTTTTTGACACTTTTTTAAGTACTGGTCTTTGAGGCAAAATCCGCTTATTAGCAGGGGGATATACTTAGGTCAATATCATGATTTTCTTGCAAATGTTTGTTTATGTTAATTTTAAAATATTTTCTTCACAGAGAGGGCATTTTTGTAAAGAACTCGAATAATTTGTCTTCGCATGTATTTTTTTCATGTGTTCCCTTAAATACCTTTGCATTTTAAAACTTTTCTCACACAACCCACATTTAAAAGAATTATCATCGGTAGCACATTTTTTTGGTAAGTCCTTGTCCAACACAGAATGAATTTTCTTCAAATGATATCGAAAATGATAAAAATTGTTACATTTCTTATTACATTGAGAACAGTTACAAAGAAATTTCTTACATATCTGTTCCATTTTCGCTGGAATCTCTTCACTATTAAAAGTTTCACACGGCGCGGCGCACCCCCGTCAGAAAATTCTAAATCAGAAGCACCTGAAGTGCTTTCAGATACTTCATCACAGCTATGATTTTACTTTGATAAAAGCGGCCGCTTTTTATTTAAATTTGTGCAAGAAATCATAACGCGCTAAACAATATGACAACCAGCTCATGGAAATTAGTCTCGGAACCAAACAAATCAAACTTCGCTCTCTGTAAGGAAAGAATTGCGCATGCGCTAGCGAAAAAATCTTGTTTTCAAAGCGAGGAATGACGAAAACTGTTTATCTTTCGCTTTATGATGCCCAAGGTATTTGTGAGCTCTAGATGCTAGTTTGAATTATGTGATGTTGATGTCTTGTTACTTTCGTTTTTTTTAACGCATCGGTGGTGTTTGTTGCGGTAATTCCTTACATTCTTTATACTACTTGGATTTTCTTCTGGACCATTCGGATTTTTACATGCTTTCTTATAAAATCAGCTGCTTAATAAAATCAAATATCCTCAGAACAAATTAGATTTTAATAAACGGCAGGCACTGTTTTTGTAAGTGTTAGAATATTATAATTAAATACTTTTAGAGATGTCATGAATTTTCATATTTGTTAACTATTTCATGCAAATAGTTTTTTCTTGGATTAGTTCCCGAGAAATAACTAATAGAAATATTAATTCTAAAACTCATTTTAATTAATAAAGACAATTAAAAAAAATGAAGAAAGGAAAAAAAATTCTGAGAAGAGGTGAACTTAAAAATGGATAACCACTGTAAAATTAGATAGCCCTTTCATCCTCTTTACTGTTCAGCTTAACCCATTAATGCCCGACATTTTTTCCCCCAAAGATATTTTACATACTGGTTGCAAGTAGTGTTTAATGGACAGGAAAAATAATAAAAAAAATCATGTAAAAAAAATTATTTTTTTATTAAGGAAAGAATCTTCCCTTAAAAGTTACGATAGACCCCAGAGGGTACATACTTTTTTTAATAAAATGTTTTTCTGCCTACGATATAATAGTTAAAAAGACATTTTATAGGAAGAAATAAAATCAGAAATTAACATAAGCTGGGAATAACTTTGAAAACAGCTTTTTTTCTTGATATTGTGAACAATGTCATTTTTTATAAAGATCATATTAAAACTGCTACAGAACACACTTTACAATGGTTATGCCCTGCAATCTGTTAATAACGAATTGAAACAATACCAAGGTACTAATTGAACACTATTATTTGGTTGAAATATTAATTTTTGGGAAATTTAGACCCTTTTTTGGACCATCCCTAAAAAGGGACGCTAGGCATTAATGGGTTAAGAATGAAAAAGAAATGAAACAGGCTAGAGGTGGATTAGATTAATATTTTTATTAATTAGTTATTTCTCAGGAACTAATCAAACAGAAAACTATTTGCATGAAATAGTTAATAAATAATAAGAGTTCATGGCATTAGAAATATTTCACCTTTTTTTATAGATAAAAAATTAACTATTCAATGCAAAAACCCATATTTTCTCAGATATGTGAAACTTGTCCTCCCTAAATCTTCTAATCCCATCAAGATCCCATTCTGAAACTTGGTGATATCTGAGAAAACAATGTAAAGTAATTTTGTGAATTTTTTCAGAATTTTAAAATTGTCCGTTTTTGAAAAATTAAAATTTTAAAATTGATTAGTTATATTCTAATTTTATCAAGTTGCACATCAAATTAAAGCAGGTTAAAAGAGCTTTAAAACAAGACCAATTTCAAGCTTGTATCTTTTATAGTTGTTGAGAAAGAGAGGGTTAACAGTCTCAAAGTGTGGCATTTTTTAATAAAAATTTGAATAATTAATAATTCGTAACTTTTGAACGAGGGGAAAGAAAAAATTTTCTATGGTTTTCATTCATAACAAGGTTAAATCTCTTCATGTACCAAGTTTCATCCAAATCTGTGACGGGCCGTCCTAAAATTGTACCAAATTGTGTTGATTTGACGTGGAATGACCCAGCAATAAAATCTTGTCATTTCACTTTTGGCCCATATTCCAATTATGAGGTTTTATGCATACATGCTTTGTTTTTCTTTGTTGTAGGCGTTTGATGATGCAATAGCAGAATTAGACACACTAAATGAAGACTCTTATAAAGATAGTACACTTATCATGCAGCTCCTAAGAGACAATTTAACGGTATGTATAATTTTGTTTAATATGACCTGTTGAAATTGGGATTTTTAATAAAGAAATGTTTGAACTGTTTTCCATAAAAATAATCAGTCTTCTTTCGACTGCTTTAAAATAAAACATGGAACTGCAGTTAACTTTATTTCTATTTTTCATAACTTTTAAGTGTTTTTTAAATTCAAATCATAATAAAATATTTTAAAATAAATTGGTATTGAATAAGCAAAAGTTTAACCTTCTAAATGTTATTCTTTCAAGGAACCCTTGAATGCATTTTTACTCCCTCTTACTAATTAACCCTTTGACGGTTATGGAAATGAGCAGTTTCAGTTAACTTAATTTGCGCAGCATTAGCAGTAAACAGTAATCGAAAATGGCAGCTGTTTTCCCCCGCCGTTCTTCCGAAAATGTCACCTTTCTGTAGCTATGCCGTAGCTAGCTCGCCTTGCGCATTTTAAAAATTTCTTAAAGTATTTATAGTACAGTACATCAGTGCAGAATAATAATGGCGAACAAAGTCAGCTCGTCAGAGCTCATTGGGGAAAAATTTCACTACGCGAGTAGTGTTAGTTTTTAACCATTTCGGTCAAAATCTTGCTCCCGAGCGGAACTCGTTTGCGCGCATTATGAAGCAAGATTAGATTGCGAGCTGAACTCGTTCATAACGATCAAAGGGTATTGTTAAATATTTTAAAATTAAATTGAGCTGCATAACTAAGTTCCTATTTCATTGGTATTTTTTCAAAAACTGCATTCTAAACTGGCCAATTGAGATATTTAAAACTGCAATTTTACATCGCGGCTACTTAAAGAGACGTTATATTTGTTGAGCGAGCTTCAGTGTATCTTAAAGAAAAAGAAGTAATTAGTTGGTTGCCCCCCCCCCCCTTTTTTAGGTATATTTGAGCATAAGTACAGGTTTTATTTTTTAATGTGTCATAATTTTTTCTTGAATGAAGAAGAGTCGATTTAATATGGCTTTCAAAAGCGAAATAAACTTTTTTTTTCTCCCGAGTTATTCGGTTTTGTTATGAGAAGAGCATTGTTATATTTTAAAGTTAAATTTTATCCTTTATTTAAAACATTTTTTCACTATTTTAAAAGCTCTAGTAATTCTAGTTCTGGGTAGTTACAAAATTAAATGTTTTCAAGGTAAAAATAGTGTGGCAAATATTTGTTCTTTCTGTAATTGCCATGTAATTTTAGTAGCACCGTTAAGAGAAGACTTACTGTTTTTAACCCTTGACACACAAAGGAAGGAGGGTTATGTGTACCTCTGTGGCACTCTGCAACCTAAACAAATGGACAGATTTTGAAACTTATTTGTTTGAAATGGGAGTTGATAGTGTTCTTAGATAGGTTGCGTCTTCGAATGGTATTAATTAACAAAAATATTAATTAAAAACCTTTGAAAGGCTTTTCGGGATTTTACAGTGAAATCATACTTTAAAAAATAGCACCAAATGAAAGAAATTTTCTGCGTCTGATACGATGTAATTGGATCCTCCATGTTCTATAGAATGCTAGGTATAGCGTTTTTTAGCAAATGCAACTTAGCCTTTATTCACGCGATCGGAACCGTTATCATTGTTGGCAGAAAAGAAAAACAAATTCTTATAATTTATTAAAATGTTTATCAGTTGCCAGTTTCCATTTTTTTAACAAATAAAATACTTGTAATTGATTTTATAGCTTAAGGCTTTTCAAAGGGCTTTCAATTTTCCCTCTTGATTCTGGTTTTGTTGACGAGCAAAAATTTTTTAATTTTAGTTTTATTAGTTGGGTTTTTAAAATTTAATTTTATACTTGTAGTGCAACAGTTTTCAGAAATATTGTAGCCACTTTTTGGTCACTATTTCATTAGTTTAAAACATGTTATTAGTTTTTATATAAAATACCAAAATTTTTCCTATTTGTGTAACAAGTAGTTATTTTAAAAATAAAGCTTTTATACTAAAAAATGGGCTTATAGACGGTCAACAAAGATCTCCACGCAAACCCTGTTTAATTTGATTCTTATTACAATAGTTTCATTCATGCGCCTGAAAATAGTTTTAATTTCTGGTTGTTACATTCAATTTTTTTTCACATTTGGACATTTATTTTCCTGACGTGGGATTAAACTTTTCCAATTGTTCTTAAATTTTTTAGATTCCACTTAGCATAGAAAATTGGGTCAATTCTAGAGGGGAAGACCATGAAAATTCAAGTTTTTTATAAAATGAAACTGACAGTATTTTCAAAAATAGCTGGTAGTATTTAACGAATCCTACTCAAAGTTGCTAGTCATAATAACTTCAGATATTTTAAACATTTTGTAATATCAGTCAACCCAAGTAATCAATCACTCGGGCTTTCGGCATTTTTCTCTTGTTGCATATTTATAATTCAGTGCAGTAGAGTATTCACCCATTGAACCATGTTTAAATAAATGATTGTGATAGTTTGAACTGATTGTTTGCTTTCTTGCAGCTGTGGACGTCAGACACGCAAGGAGATGGTGAAGAACAACCAGAAGCAGGTGACAACTGATAGTCATGAAGCACTACCTATTTCAAACACGTCCCCAGCCTCAAACAACAAAAAAGCCTTTAATTGTTATTGATTGCACCACCAACTGAGCATAGCCCAAAACTGAAGACCATTAGTTTATGTTACAATGGAAAGACTTTACAGTGATGCCTTCAAATCGAGAATGTGTGTGGATGCTCATTTGCTGCAGAGATGAATTGGGCTTTGCTAGAACTGAGCCACTCAAGAGAAAAGCTGGTGGTATTTTCTGTTCATGTATCATTTCTCTTATCCAGACCTTGCAGGTTTATGCTCAAGATATTCGTGGAAACCAATCTCAACCTGGGCAGAACTTGCCTAGTCTGGAGTGAAACGCAATCGGGAGCTCCCAACAGCCGAAAGTTTCATGTTTTTGCTATACAATAGTCATTGTTTCTAGGTTTAATTTTATGGCCAAATGTAACTTCAGTTTCATTTTTAACCTATGTCGTTAACCTTGTATCCTGTGGTGGTAGCTAAATTATTTTGACCAGTTTGTGACGTGACAAATCCTTTGTTATTTTTAATGAATTCCTGTTTGGCCCAAAATTAAACTTTGGGATTTTAATTTTATTGATATGTAAGAAGTGTCATTTGATATTTTGTACAACCATATGGTCAGTATTAGTTTTATTTTGTGTTTTAACGATTGATCCGTTTTATTGATTGATCCACATAACAAAACTACTATTGGCCTTAGCAGATAACATCAAAATAAGTTGGAGCATTTTAATAAAGCAATGTCACATCTCATAAATCTTGTGCTTGCATTTTTTAAAATATCAAATGCTGTGTAGAACAAATTGTCTACTTCAGGTAAATTAATGTCTGATCTGCTAGAGTTGCTGCTGAAAGCTTCATTTATACTTTTCTGTATATTACATACCAAGCCAAATATGAAATTTTCAGCAGTCTAAAAAGAAAGTTACAATGCTTCTGTCATTATTTAATCTTTCCTTTCTCCCCATTGGCTCTAAGTTAAAAAAGATGAAATCAAAGAAAATTTATTTATATATTGGGGACTAGAGGAAAAGTTTTAAAAATTGTTTAATCTCATTTTTAAACTTTTTGTATCAAAGCTTTATTGCAGAGCAGTATAAATTGTAATTTTATTAAAATAGCGTAAAAGGAGATACATATTTATGAAGCGGGAAAATTCAGTCTCCATAAAATGCTAATTGTATTAAAAATGTATTTGAAACAATTAAAACTTAGTTCTCGATCATTGAATACCCTTGTCTTTTTTAAGTTATAGAGCTTAAACTTTTCGAATAAAATTTTAAAATTTATCCTGTTTGTTTTGTTTATGAATTTGCTGTTTCACTTGTGTCATTTTAAATAAAAACACTTGAACAAATTTCTTAAGTCTTTAAAAAATTGGAAGATAGCGAGATCATTAACAAGCTTCTTGTTGAACATAACATATATTGATTCATTGCTGCTAATAAATAAGATAGCATTTATAACTTTCATATTTCAGCTTGATCAAAAAACTGGCCTTGTACAGCTAAAAAAATTTGCTCTTAAGACTTTCCCTCCCATTTTGCTGTTGAGATAGTTTATAAGTTTATCGCTAAAATTTCTGTTGAAAATCTTGGAACTCTACTCAGAAATCTTGATTTTGGAAATCAGACTAGCCTTTTTAGATTTGATACTTAGCTATCTTTATTAATAGTAAAACTGGGAAGGGTGTTCTAATATCAGCAGTTATGTAATTCTGTTTTGCGAGACATGTAACCCGGATAAAGAATGCAAGAAGTTTTTTAGGAATTTCATCCACTTGTTAACTGCGCCGAATGTTACTTCTGAACGTGTTGGAATGACTATCATTGGAAGATAAATCGATCTTAAAGGTGTGCATAGACATCAAGGTTGCCAGACGTCCCGGATTTCATTGCACTGCCCCGTGTCCCGGGGAGCTTTGATACAGGACGACTGAAGTCCCGTATTCTAAAGCTAGGATCAACATTTTGCGAAACAAAATTTTCGGGAATATAAAATTAAAGAGACTAAAAATGAAATGGATTGATAAGAAAATTGATTGAATCACAATCTTTTGTTCTGAAGCGTACTGTTAGTCTTCCCTTAGAGTAGAAATCATTGTGACAATCCGTTTAACAAAGGTGTAGGTCATTGTACAAAAAACTACTTTTCCTCCCTAAAGATATTAAATATTGAATTTTCATTTACTTTAGGTTAACTTCCTATAGTTTAGGTAATTAGTTTTAATGCGATGGATGCGCAATTGTAATCTAACTTTCTGCCGACTTACTAAAATTGTTTTGCACGTACTCAAATTTCCCAATTGGTACATACTGAACATTATTCGTCACTAGAGACGACAATTCTATCAGACCCGTCATTTGGAGGATCAGGGGGGTCAATTGCCCACTTGGTTTTGGGAAATTAATGTATTTACATGTATGTGTGGTTGTTGCTGTTATTTAGTACAATTTACGTTGGATATGTCCCCTGGCAAAATTTGAAATGACAGGCCTGTGCCAGGAAAAAGGAATTAATAGCATGTAAATACGAACTTTCACAGTATTTAGTTTAAAACTTTTCCTACTAATATTCATGAAGAAAAATAGGGGTGATTGTATTCCACCGGATTTCCGACGTGTTCATGGTTCATTCTGGTATTTTCATGTTCGAAAATACCAGGGAAAAAAATTAATTATGCTTTTATCTTTCGACCTTCCCTATTTTTCTGCTTCTTCGAACTTTCAGTGATTATAGAGGTAATTATTAATAATATTCATGGAATAGAAATGTTAAGATGTCACATTTCTTTTTTACCTTAACATCTTTTTTTATTTTGATGCGTCATTTTAAAAAATGCAATCGATTTGCATTCGATATGATAATCAAATTTTCATCATTTTTTATGTTTCTCACCTTTAGTTAGGAGACAAGTAAATGAAATATTTTTATTTCTATTAAAGTCGAACTTAAAAATTTCGAATGAAATACTGTGTCCTTTATGAAAATCCAAATGCCAAAAATAGTCTAGTCAGGAAAGGGTTTGAAAAAACAAAAAAAACATGCATTCTTCCATATCAAATAAATTCATTTTCAATATTGAACATTATAAACAGGAAGCAGAGGCTTTGAAATCTAGACCGGGCGCTGGAGGGGGTTGAGTATGCAAAATATGAGGACCGCATTTTGACGATGGATTTTAGTTGAGGAAAGCTCATAGATTAACAATATGGATGTTGCCAAGCTGAATTCTGGTGCAGTTTTTTTCAATCCCCCTCCTAACGGTCACAAGGAAAATCGATGGAGTGCATACTAAAAAGTAAATTTATTGATAACTTTGTCATAATTTTAGTTATTTCGAATAGTGGAAATGATGGTGGGTTGTTTTTAATTAAATATTCCTGGTATATGTTGTGAAAAATCGATAATTTTCGAAAAAATTCGCTATTTTTCTCAAATATTTAAGCTTAATGTCTTCCAAGGTCACTTTTCCTTAAAATTGTTATTGACGAAGTTGTAGAGCTTTCAATTTTCTTCAATTTGATATGCTACTTTGCTATATTTCATTAAACCAATCAAAAGTTAGAGTTTCAAACACGCACCTTCGTGCTAAAAATGGAGCACTTGCCATTCACAAAAATCAAACTGACGCAAAAGGATCGCGCGCTTCCTCTTTCCTCAATGAATTCGACAATCCTGATTAGCAATGAAGAAGTTGCTATGGATTACTGCAAGACAAATGATGTCACGCTTCAAAGGGGACCCCCTCCCCTTAATTCTGGGGGTTCCGTTCGTGAAATTGTGACTTTGTGGCAAGGGCGAGGGAAAGAATAAGGAAAAGTTTGACGTCTAGCATTTTTTAATAAAAATATGTTCATAAAAAGTAGCTAAAGAAAAGTACTTAATGACGAAAAGAGAGAGGTGTCTAAATGCTGAAAAAGTGTGACATCATTTATGGACGCCCCCCCCCCCCCCCCCCCACCGAGAAATCGGAGAAAGATTGTTTGAATTGTTCGATAATGTTTGAAAAAAAAAATTGTTATTTTCAAATAAGGCCTCAAGGGATCTGTAATATGCCGCAATTATGCGACATGGACCCTGATGGTTTTTTGCGTCTCGAAAATCCAATGGCTGAACACTTGAACTGCGGATTCAAACCTACTACCAAATGCATACGAAGCCGCATATACCAACCACTACGACACCTAGCTGATAAGCAATCAAAAACTATGAATTTATAACATGTGCATTCAATTCTATTGCTCTTATTGAAATGAGCATGGTGACATTATAATCGTGATAATTAACATTTTAATGATAGGAATAATGTAAATGATACTGACGGACAGCAACCTTTTGTAATTATAGTTTTTATTACATTACTACTAATCACATTTTGAAAATATTTACATGGAATATGGATTGACAGTAATTAGAAAATCCAATATAATCTTTTAAGGTGACATCTTGGTTTTATTCTGAGGCGGAAGGACTAAGTCCTGTCCACCAGCAGTGGAAAAGTTGTCCTAAGAAATTGGTAGTGCATTGATGTCATCGTCGTCACCTGCGTCATGGATTAATGTTTCGACACCGTTGTTGCAACTGCCCTTGCAATGCAGGCATATGTCACAGAGCAGTTTAGCAATGGTTTTCTACAAGTGCACCTTCCGGTGTCACATTCCTTTGGGTATCGGTCAAAATTATCATCAAGATTTCATCGGGAGTAACATCCAATTCCGGGAGTTCTGGAACGATGCGTTGATAATTCTTCCTTTCCCAATTCACAATACGAAGCTCCACATTAAGTTTCTCCCCAAGCAATAGGTGTACTCGGGGTACGGGGGAGTTAAGAGATCAGTCTTCATGTTAGCAGCTACTTTAATAAATGATTTGTATCGGAACTCGTTGAGACAATTTTCTGTTGCTGGAGCACCATAACATAAGAGATACTTATGATCCCAACAGTCTCAATAGATTCATGGAAAGAAAAACTGTTTATATATGCCTCAGATACATGTTGCATGATTTGAGACATCTGGTACATTTGGACAAACCTCCTTTCTTTTGAGATGCGCTGCGTATCTTAAATTCTGCAGGAATATTAAATAGTATGCGTATTCCCTCTTCCATATTTTACCAGCAAAATGTTGAGATCAGTTGAGGATTTGGCTATCAATAGAACAACCAGATCTGCGTCCTCTCAAGTAATAGCTAACAAAGAATTTTGCTATCAGGTGATAGCTGTTTTCGCAATATCAACGTTAGCATCCTCTAAAGCTCTTAGCTTTTTGATCTTGTTTTTCAACAGCTTCATCATTAGCAGATTTGTCAGCTGATTCTTATTATGGAAGTTGGACACAAAACCCTCTTGTTCAACTATCGTTCTAATTTCCTTAGTGACATTGATGTCCACACATCTCCTGAAGTGATATCGTCAATTCTATTTTGCTGCTCCTGTGCTCTCTGATGTGTCGATGTACCCGTCAAAAACAACTGTGAAACATATTCCATTAAAATGGGTTGTTAGAAATTTAACGTAACCATTGCCAATGGTTTATACAGTTGTCTCTTTTTGCCAAACAGTTTTGTAGACAAGGCATCTTCGTTAAACACAAAGTCAAATTTAATTAAATCATTGTTGTTATATCAATTTCCTTAAATTTCGTATGTAGAGTATAAAGCAGTAAGTAACCGCCCCAAAGCCAGGGCACAAACATACAATACACCACCAACTCATTTATTCCATCCATGCACTGCAGTTCCGTGCTTTTTAGAGCTTGTCAGCATGGAATGGGTAGTAAACGAGCGGAAGGCAGAAATCCTGCAGTCCATGGATGGAATAAACGAGCTAGTGGCGTATTGCAAGTATGTAGAGTGCTGACTTCCTGTACTTCCTCAGTCCAATAATTTGCACTGCGTATACGTAATTCCAAATTTTCGTCCGATTTCTCGGCAAAGGGCCGTCCATAAATGAGGTTACACGTTTTTCAACATTTTGGACACCCCTCTCCCTTTTTCATTAAGTACTTTTCTTAAGCTACTTTTTATGAACATATTTTTATTAAAAAATGCTAGACGTCAAACTTCTCTTTATTCTTTCCCTCGCCCTTGCCACAAAGTCACAATTTCACGAACGGAACCCCCAGAATTAAGGGGAGGGGGTCCCCTTTGAAGCGTGACATCATTTGTCTTGCAGTAATCCATAGCAACTTCTTCATTGCTAATCAGGATTGTCGAATTCATTGAGGAAAGAGGAAGCGCGCGATCCTTTTGCGTCAGTTTGATTTTTGTGAATGGCAAGTGCTCCATTTTTAGCACGAAGGTGCGTGTTTGAAACTCTATAACTTTTGATTGGTTTAATGAAATATAGCAAAGTAGCATATCAAATTGAAGGAAATTGAAAGCTCTACAACTTCGTCAATAACAATTTTAAGAAAAAGTGACCTTGGAAGGCATTAGACGTAAATGTTTGAGAAAAATAGCGAATTTTTCCCAAAATTATCGATTTTTCACAACATATACCTGGAATATTTCATTAAAAACAACCTACCATCACTTCCACTATTCGAAATAACTAAAATTATGACCAAAGTCATCAATATATTTACTTTTTCGTATGAACTCCATCGATTTTCATTGTGACCGTTAGGAGGGGGATTGAAAAAAACTGCACCAGAATTCAGCTTGGCAACATCCATATTGTTAATCTATGAGCTTTCCTCAACTAAAATCCATCGTCAAAATGCGGTCCTCATATTTTGCATACTCAACCCCCTCCAGCGCCTGGTCTAATCCAGAAAAATGATGGCAAGAACAACACCAGGCACTCGGTCTTCATTGTGTAATGCCATTAAACAGGAATCAGATGCAAGTGAATGCATATTCATTTTCAACACTATAAGGATCGAACGTCCTACAACTGTCAAAGGCGATCTTGATTGTCCAGAAATGTTTGGATTCTTGATCTGCAGGTATAATGGATATTGGTGGCTAAGGTGCGTCTTAGACACAGATGAAGAAAATCAAGCTGTTGCAGTCTTATGGACCCTCAAATTCTATCTACTATCCAGACTGAAAATGTTGTCAATGTGCCCATAAGTGCTACTATTTCGAAAGTAGACCCTAGTAGAAACGGAAAAGGAATTAGTTATAGCCTCTCAAAACAAGACGTGGAATAAGCCAACCGTCACTTGTAAATAACATCTCCCCAAAAACAAGTGTTGTAAAAAAAATCCCCCGCCAAGAAAACCTTAAATACTCAGCCTTAAAAAGTTATGATATCGAGTTTTCCCGCCAAGTTTGTGCCAAACTACAACTAACCTGTATGTATAGTTCTTTTAAATTGTTTTCAGTTTTGCCAGGCGGGAAGCTTAGTCTTGTGAGGTGGTTGCTTAATGAGTAAAAACTTCCCGCCTGGCAGGACTGAAAACAATTTAAAAGAACTATACATATAGGTTAGTTGTAGTTTGGCTCAAACTTGGCGGGAAAACTCGATATCATAACTTTTTAAGGCTGAGTATTTAAGGTTTTCTTGGCGGGGGATTTTTTTTACAACACTTGTTTTTGGGAGATATCACATATTTTTGCATTAATATTATTTCTTTGCCTGTTTTTTTTTCTCTTCAAAATTTACTTTGCATGTTTTTTTTCCCTTCAACATTTTTCTTGGCGGTCCGACATATGTGGTTTTCTTGGCAGCATGCATTTGGTGCAAAAGTTCAAGGATCTTCTTCAGTCTACGATAAATTTGAAATGAATCACAATGTACCACCCGAACCGACGCAAAACAAAGCTAGTTGCTAACAATACTACGATTAAATTAAAAGTTAAAAAAAAAACCCCAACCCTTACTGCGATCTCATATTAAAATGAACTAAATTGAAGATCCCTTTTAAAAGCCTTATGCAATAAAATCAATTACAAATATTTTATTTGTTAACAAATAGAAACTGGCAACAGATGAAATAATAAATCATTGAGTTTTCTTTCCTCGTGACCCAACAATGAAAACATAAATGCTCAGATGTTGAACAGAGCTAGTAGATAGAAATCAGACCAATTTTAAGCATTAATAACTCCGGGGTGCGATGACCCCGGGGGGTAAATTTTGGGAAAATGTCCTCAATGTCTCATCGAGAATATTCATACCAAAAATCAACACTAAAGACCCCCGGGGAGAAAAGATACGGAAAATAAAAACGAGGGGGGAGGGGTGGGGGGTCGAAAACCCCCCTATGCCGAGCTTTGGGACAAAATAAATGTGGGTGCAAAAGCAGAGCTCAATCCGAGTTACCGTTTAGTCTGGACCCCTGTCAAACAATTTTTAAAAAGTGCGAAAAATAGCGATTTTATAACATATATCACCCCTCCCCCTGAGGGTCCTGGATGTTTTGCTTTAGTATGTGCCGTCAGGGGCCGCTGGAGATTGAGTATACTAAAAATGAACTCTAAGGATCTTTATGGGGCTGAGATACAGAGGGGTGAAAACCCCAGTTTGGTTACTCGCGTAAACAGTCCTAGTCGCTCTTTTACATTTTTATTGGCGACGGAAATTTCTTGGCGGCTTGTATTTGGTTTTCTTGGCGGGGCGGGACGCTCCCGCGTCCCGTGATTTCGCAGCTTGCAATTTTTCTGTATTATATATCTTCAGGAGCCATAGGCATTGCAATTAAGTGGTAAGAGTAAAAAGTCGATTCCATTTTTCATCCAGATCCCATTGCTGTCCCATTCTGCAAATTTTACCACATATGCACTACATCAGGAAGTAATATATCTACTTCTATTAAAATCTGAGTATCTATCTTTCTATGTCACGCTTCTTTCTCCTGAACGTCAATGAACTGAAAGTCGAACCAGGTACTGATAGATAGGTAATTTTTCAGGCTTCATTAGTTTCAATTTATATAATCATACGATTTTAATTAGCGAAGATATCAATTAATAAGTAATTTAAAGCGATTAAGCCTAATAAATGATTAAACTTCCAAGACATTTGTTTCTTACCGTTGCCATTTTGAATTAAAACGTTAATTAAATTATTGAACTATTTAAAATTTCAAGATATTTATTTCTTTCCGTTGCGATTTTAAATTAAAACGTTAATTAAATTGAACTTTTTAAAATGAAAGAGTGTTATTTTTTTCCATTGTCATTTTGAATACGTGTTATAACAAAGTTCTAACAATTGTTTTTATTCTAATTATTAATGACATATTTTTTCTCTGGTACCATTTTGAAAATGTGTTTTTAAATAAAATTGCAATTGCTGTTTTTAGAAGGAACTTTTTTTGGCTGCGATCCAAATATTAAAAGAACTTTTTCGTTTAGAATTTTGCAATTAATTTTACAGGAAGAAAGCGGTTTGGAAATAATTGTTTTGGAAAGGAATTTTATTTGTTATTTAGGGAGAGTGCTAAGTATGCGCTACTTGACATCGTCTTTATTTTTGAGGAAGCATGTGCAAATAATTCGATTGATTCTTTGATGCAGGAAAGCTTTTTAGCGAGCCGCCTTGGCGGCGAATAGATTATTGAAACTTTCTTCGCTACTGTAAAGGCGAGCCGCCTTGACGGCGAGTAAACTGTTAAAACTTTCCTCATTACTTTAAAGGCGAGTTGCCTTGGTGGCGAGTAGTTTTCTCAAACTGCCTTCACTACATTACAGCCCGTGCAACGGCGGGCCACGCAGCTAGTATATATATATTTTCAGATTTTTAAAAAATGCACTTTTTGAAATATTCAAGGTCAAATAATGCCTTTGGTAACCTTGAAATATTAATTTATTATTGTCAAATTATATATCATTTGAAAGCTTGTTTAAAGAGCTTTACAATGACATATAACAAAAGACTCTAGCTGCAATACAAGCTGAGAAAATTAAATTTTGTACGCTGCTCGACATTGAAAATGCAACACCAAGAAGGAGTGGTCAGAAATTCATGCAAATTTTACCGTAGACGCACGTCACTGAGTTATGCAAATGATATGAAATGCGCAGCTCTCCGACGCACGTTAAGTAAGATATAAGAGAATGAAATTGAAAAGTGGGCTATGTTCATGTTGGTTTTTCTGCCCGACTAATTATCGGAGAAATTTGGTTTTTGTTTCGAAGGATACGTGTGATAGGAGGAAATGCCACGCCGTCCTCAACGAAGACACTTCCAGCATATAGACGACTTTACAAGGGGTATGGTGATCGGACTGAGAAGGGGAGGTTGGTCCATACGTCAAATTGCAGCTGATACCCACATGGATGCAAGCACTGTGCATCGGCTGTGTCGGAGATGGTTGGAAAGAGGAAATGTAGCCACATTGAGGGGTGCAGGTGCAGCCAGAGTGACGTCAGACCGCTTGGATCGACGGATTCACCGACAAGCTGTGGCGGACCCGCAAGTCACTTGTACGTCGATTCTGCAGCACGTGCAAGGTACCCTGGATGTTCCTGTGTCGACCAGAACCATTTCCCGTCGACTGGTTGCACGTGGCCTGCAATCACGGCGCCCGCTAAGAAGACTGCCATATTGACCTCACAGAACAGACTCCAACGTTTGGAATGGTGCCGGACCAGAGCGACGTGGATGGCAGAATGGCAAACCGTAGTGTTCTCAGATGAATCCCGCTTCTGTTTGTCCAGCGATAGTCATCGCATACGTGTGGCGTCGACGTGGAGAAAGATCGAATCCGGCAGTAACTGTGGAACACCCCACAGCGCGACAACGTGGCATAATGGTTTGGGGCGCTATTGCATACAATTCCGTATCACCTCTAGTTCGTATTCGAGGCCACTATGACGGCCAGTGGCGTATCCAGGGGGGGTGCCAAGGGACCAATGCACCCCCCAAGATTTTGTCAGACTATAAAAAATGGTGGCACCGAATTTTGAAAAAACATGTAATCTTCATGTAAATATGCTTCAGGTTTTTTCAATGAAAAATACTTTATGAACACTGAAATATTGTCATTATTTTCTGTTTTCGACAATAAGAAGCAAAACTAATTGTTATTCTGTAATTGTGGAAATGTAAGACGAAAATGAGCAATGTACCCGCGCCTTATTGTTCTTGCATGATATTCATTTTTGTGAAAGAAAAAAAAAACAATCTTTGAGCAACGTTTAATAGAAAAAATTAAAGCGAAATACTGCGTTTTTAAAGTTTCATCATATTTCTTGATTTTTTTCCCTTCTCATCACAGTGTCGATGTTCGATGTGCACCCCCCAAAATCAATTCCTGGATACGCCACTGATGACGGCCCAACGATATGTAGATAATGTACTGCGGCCGGTGGCAATCCCCTACCTTCAGCGTCTGCTAAATGCAATTTTTCAACAGGATAACGCCCGGCCTCACAGTGCTCTACGAGGTGTACAGATGCTTTCCTGGCCACCATACTCTCCTGACTTGTCACCAATCGAACATGTGTGGGACGTGATTGGACGCCGTTTGCAGCTGTCGATGACAAAGCTAAATTCTCTTTATTTGCTATGTTCCCCCAGACTAAGGAGGGGTACTTGACCCCCCACTGGTGGTTCTCCCCTCGAAAAACGGCTTGCGGCTTAATTACTTTCCTCAGCTTCGACGAGAAAGCGGAGTAGCTGCAAAAACGTAGCGGATCCGTATTGGCGACTTATTGCCTCTAAGACAGCCGCAACGCGCTTTTCGTCAAAATTGTTTCGCCAAGCTTCTCCTAAATGTTGGCTTTTTTGTAATACACGGGCAACGCTTGGTCTCTCGGCCAAAAAGCATAGGATAAGGCTACCAGAGTCCCGTCTGTTCGAGTTCTTTAGTCTGTGCTGTCACTGCCTCGTTCAGAGGACGAACTGTGGCAAATGGATGAAAGGGAATGGAGTGCCATCCCTCAGGACACCATCCGCAGGCTTATTAACTCCATGCCTAGACGTGTTTCTTCGTGCATCGCTGTCCGCGGTGGTCCTACTTCTCACTGAGCAGACGCCGTCCTCGCTCTAAATTTTGCTTATTTATTTTGAAATAAATATCACTTATTGTTCCATGCTGTCTCTGTCTTCTTACCAAATTTCATCAATTTCTGACAACTCCTTCCCTAATAGCACACTTAGTCTCGGCAATGTTCTGGCGACGTCGCAATGTCTCATTCTCGTCACATCACATTGCGCTTTAAAAAGTACGTCTCCACGATGTAACACTCAAACGTCGTTACGATGTATCAGTGTTACGTTCTCTGAAACAGTCCCTTCTTCTATTGAAACGGATCACGCATGCGCAGACTGAAGTTTTTTTTAAACTTCCAGCGAAAGCTGATTAACTGCAACGTACAAATTTATGAAAGTGTGTTGTTCTCTTGTTGTGTTACGATTTGAAAAGTCAACTTATTAGTAAGTTTGTATTGTTTGTGTTATATTCTTTTATTTACTGCAAAAATTTTTTAGAAGTGCTTTAAAATTTCTTATTAATTGTTTTTTGGGAAAGGAAATGAATTTTTTTCTATGTCATGCTTAACCGTTCACCACCGCAAACTTAAACCATTTAATTCGATCTCAAACAATTTATTATTTTAAGCTGTGTTGTTTTGTATGTCTGTAAAAAAATGAATTCATGTGGATTGGCTTCGATCCTACAAAAAAGTTGGTCAGTTAAATTTGAATGGATTTTAAGTAAATAGAATTGTTGCTGCTGTTATCAAAAATCATTTAGTTAGTAAATAGAAGTTTTTTTTTTTTTTTGTTATAAAAGTCATATGAACTTTTAGGAATGTACATGAATTTTATTTTCATAACTCGCAATTCTGGGGAGGCCGTTAGTTTTCAAAGATGTTTTCCTTTTGCTTCAAAAATCTTGCAATTAAAATTCATTCCAATTTAAATTGCTGGATTTTCTCTACTCTAGTATAATATTAAATTGTATAATTTTCTTATTTCAAATGTTTATTTTCATTCTAGACTTCTTGCTTGGCTCTTAATCTATAAGTAGTATATTGAATTTTATTAATTTCATGAATTTCCTGCTCAGTGTATGATGTAAAGAGTTAATTGCACTCGAATTTGTATCTGTTCAGTTTTCACTATTTAATTATAAAATATCAGCTTTTCTTACTACAGTTTATTCAGAAATGGATGGCGAAAGAGGGTAGTAGTATTATTTATATACTCTCTTTGACGCTGTATCTTTTTCTGTTACTCTCAGCAATCGTCTTGATCCTGTTATTGACAATGAATATGCTGGATTTCCTACTCATGTATAATATTAAATTGCATAATTTTCTTATTTTAAATGTTTATTTTCATTCGAACTGTTCTTGCTTGGGAATATAGTATTCAATTGAATCATTGTTCTTACAATCGTATAATTTTCTTCTTTTAAATGTTTATTTTCTTCTTAAACTGTTCTTGCTTGGGACTTTATAAGTTATATATTGAATTTTATTAATTTCATGAATTTCCTGCTCAGTGTATGATGTAAAGAGTTAATTGCACTCGAATTTGTATCTGTTCAGTTTTCACTATTTAATTATAAAATATCAGCTTTTCTTACTACAGTTTATTCAGAAATGGATGGCGAAAGAGGGTAGTAGTAATATTTATATACTCTCTCTGACGCTGTATCTTTTTCTGTTACTCTCAGCAATCGTCTTGATCCTGATAGTCACCAATGAATATGCCGGATTTCCTACTCAGGTATAATATTAAATTGTATAATTTTCTTATTTTAAATGTTTATTTTCATTCTAGACTGTTCTTGCTTGGGACTTAATCTATAAGTTATATATTGAATTTTATTAATTTCATGAATTTCCTGCTCAGTGTATGATGTAAACAGTTAATTGCACTCGAATTTGTATTTGTTTAATTTTCACTATTTAATTATGAAATATCAGGGGTCTTGGCAGGGGGGCGCTGCTTGTCTGCGCGTCACTTTAGCAAGCTCAGGACGGCGGGTTCGATTCCCGCCCTCGCTCTGGTTGTAACTTCCTTCTCCGTGAGCGTAAACTCTGTCCTGTACTATGTTTCTTTCTTGTACTATCTGTCATATTGGAGTTTGCAAAAGTTGTGCTAGGTAAGAGCATATCTGTATATAATGCAATAATGTTATTCTCAGAAATATTTCCGAATGAAAATTTTTGATTAGAATGCAATACATTTTTTAATGAGTGTTAAGAGTTATAAGGAAATGAAATAATGCTAGCCAAGTATGGCATGGGTATCTTTCTATCTATTCTATCATTACAAAACATGGAAAGTCATGAATTTTGACCTTGATCAAAATTAGTTGTGGAAAATCATGACCTTCAACAAATATCAAACATGTATAATCCTATGAATTTTAAGCTCTAGAATATACATGCGTGCTTACCAAATTTTAGGAATTAGGTTTAAAATTTCTGCAGAGGGGTGTTTCAGAATAAACTAACAAAAGCAATGTTGTAAAAAATTGTCCTGATATAATTTAGTAGCATAAGCAAGTTGAACTGTAGTATTTCAAAACCATTTGTCAACCTTTATTTTGAAATAGTTTAATAATTATTTTAATTTTTCTGTTGCATGATAGATTTTATGTTCATATTAATATTGTTAATTGAAGTTCTTATTTTCATACTTTGTAGTAGATGATCAAATGATAAATACATACAATTTGTAGCGCTATTTGTTGTGTACATGAGATTATTAAATTTTGTTTGGTATGATGCAACGATTTTTTCAATATTATTGAAAAATAATATTGAAAACTAGTCATGAGTTGTAGACAAATCAACTGAGCTGTCGGTTGCTGACTGTTGTTTAAGGAAACACAGAGCATATAACCAGATTGTAAAGTATGAAATTGCATCAAGTTTTGTAAATAAATTAATGAAAAAGATTTGGTTTACTTTAGAAGCATAAGTAGGCATTTTTGCATTATCTCTTTATTTAATGTTTCTTCATAAAATTTGCAGACTTTGTTTAGCTTTAGATATACAGTGGCCATCGCTAAAATGAATCAGGTTTGTTCTTAACTGTTTTCATGCAATACAGCTGCTGGTTTAGTAAAGCAGGACTTAGTTCCATTTTGACGATGTGATTCATTAAAGCGACTGATGCAATTAACCACTGATTCAATTAACAGGCACCCACTGTATATTAAAACTAATTTAGCACCATATTAATTAGGCAATTTCTTTCCTTTTAGAAGTAACTCGAATTAAAAACTCGAGCGTTACAGAGGAAGAGGTGACTGTTCTTGTTGCCAACTGGCTAAGACACGCCAAGCAAAGGAAAGACAGATCCAAAGAAAAGTATAGAAAGTTTATTTGTTTCTCTGTGCCAATAGTAGCATTCAAATATGCAAGTTTTATTACCTGAGAAAAGTTGTTTACTGTTTTTCACTTTAAAATTTTTTTCTGTATGCCAAGTTTAAGTGAAAATATTAGAAATTCTAAAAAAAAGTCTGATTAAATAATGAACTTTGTTAATTAAGAGATTTTCCATGGTGTTCTATATCCTTTTCTTTCTTTTTTTCTTTTTTTGTTACCAAAATGTGCAAAGAGAAGACATTAAAGAAAATCCTACTTTGAATTAATATGGTGATTTCATTTTTCACAAAGCACTCCAACCAAAAGTACCAATTATTTTATTTAATGTTTTTTTTTTTTTTTTTGCCCAGGCAGTAATTCTGCCAAATAAAATAAATAAGGATCTGGCTCAATGAAATTTTATGAATTTAAAGTTTGTATTTTTTAAATGCACACGAGGAAGAATTACCTATTAAATAGTCTAGTTGTGAATTTTTTGGTGACTTGTCCTAAATTAACCATTTAAAACAAGGACATATTTCTTTTAATTTCAATTTTATGTTTTCTGTATGCCAAAACTAAATCAGCTACATTTGTATTAAATTGTGCTATTGTTATATATCTGTTAAATGAAAACTACATTCAATATGTAGGTGCTCCACAAGGTTGTTCTGTGCTTAATTTGAATTTTTCCCTTTTAGGTGCTTATAAAAAAAATCCTTTGTGCACGTCCTTTCAGTTTAAATCTAGTACCTTTTGACTATTATAAAGCCTCACAAAACTTTCTTCTATGATTTTTAATGAATTCTTGACCCTTAATGCTATCCAGAAAATTATGATACTCACAATAGTAGACTCATAATAGTATGATACTCATTATAGTAGACTCATAATCAGGGATGTCATTTCAAGTTTTTCCGGGGGAGGGGGGGGGGCAAAGGGTCCAAACACTATGCAATTTCACCGAAAAACATCAAAAACCACGCCCACTTACATGTAAATACATTGATTTCTCAAAGCCGGGGGGGGGGGGGCCTAAATGACGGGCCTGCTCATAATAGTATGATACTCATAATAGTAGCCAAAGAGCAAAAAAATTGAACATTTTCAAAACCTTGCTCTAAACACAAATGTGACAACCAGCAACTGGCACTGTTTCCAGCTATTCTAGTCCTATTCAATAGTTACAAGCATTTTATTTGTTAACAAATGGAAGATATGACATCTAGTTTTAAATTATTGAAATTTCTATTGCTCTTTGTTAACATTTGATTCGTGTGAAGGACTATCATGAGGCAATCTGAAGTGAAAACATTTTAATGTCATCTATCTGTGTTTGTTGACTTAATTAAAATGCTATTATTAATTGAATAAATTAGCAAATGACAGAAATTATCTTCTCTTGAAGCAAATTGAATCAGTGCCAGTTTCTGAGTAGATCCACTGTTATTGCAGATTGCGTGTAAATCATAGCATTATTTCCAAGCACACATTGTAATCAAAAGTAATACGTACCTTGCTCATTGCATCTGCATATATTTGCATGTTATTACCGGAATTATAAACTTTGGTTTTTGATTTTGTTCAGTATTTGTGGAACCATTGTGTATAATATGACAAAGCAATCTGTGGACCAATTTTAGTGAACCCTTGCTTTACTTCTTGAGCGGAGTTGAACAATTTAAAGCAGTTTAATTTAATTTATTTTTTTCTCTTTCTTTTATCAAAAAAGCCACTCATTTAAGTAGTTTCAAGAAACTAAATGGTTTTACAATTTTTTTTTTTAATTAAGTGCACAAACTTGGATGATCTCTGCTCTAGTAAACTATACTAATTTTGTAAAACCAATTTGAGTTTTTATCTTCTTGATTTCCTTAAATAATAAGTTTTTACTTTTAGTAATTACAAAACTGTGCTGTATGTTTTATATTATTTATTACTGACATAAACTTTTTTTATTTTCAGCATGAATGCTGGTTCACAATTGGAATAGCAGCTGAAACTGGCTTTATAATTTTGTTTGAAATTTTAATTTATATTTTGTTTTTGCTGCAATATAATGAATTTTTTGTTACTCAAAACTGGATGCAATATGTATAATTTGTACAAAATGTGCAATAAAATATTGTTTTTTTTTTTAAATATTTTTCACATTTATTATATCTTTTAAATTCATGTTAACAATTTAAATTAAGCAAAAAGTTATAATTACATAGCAGGCTATTAGACTGAAATTTCAATTAATCCTGCTATGGATAAAGATGATTTTGTGACTTAAAAAGAGAAATGTTTATATGTATAATATATATAGGGGCCTTTTCAAGAATTGGGTTTTTTGAGCTTAACCCTCCAAAAATTTTCCAGCACCATTCCACAAAACATGCTTTATATATTTTAGAGTTTATCTGATTGTTGTCAAACTTCTGATTAGTTGGGGAATAACTTTTATGTGTTGCAATAAATCATTGTTACATTTTCCCTATACCCAAAGGAAATCGAAGCAGTGGCATGTTTAGCGTGCATGGAAATGTCAAACTTCAGCTACGTTGAATTGAAACATGCCTAAGTTTTCACACTGCAAAACCCCCACACATCATATTATGCTGACTGCGACAACTTGCATGTGTCACTATGCTTTTATTTTCCACATGCCCATGCATGTCACTATGCGACATAACTGAAGTTGGACATTTCCACATGCGCAGAACATCTCTGAGCTGTCGCATTGAGATGACAAGGCCGCAATGCGACAACCCATAGATGTTACTATGCGACGTAACTGAAGTTGGATTTTTCCACATGACTAGAACATCTCTGAGCTGTCGCAGTGCGACGACAATGTCGCAATGCGACAGCCCAGATATGTTACAATGCGATGTTACATGCGACGGACATTTCCACATGCGCAGAACATCTCTGAGATGTTATACAGATGTGCCGCGACGTCTCTGAGATGTAGCGCACGTCGCAGTGCGACGTATTTTTTACATCGCCGACATGTAACTGTGCTATTAGGGTTGTTGTTGCATTTTCAATGTCGAGCAGTGTATGGTTCAAAATTTCACTTTTTTCCATTTTTTGCGTTTTTTAAGCGGTTTCACACAAAAAACTAACAGCTGAAAAAAATTTTAAAAATCAGTTTTTTGTATCACTTTATAGAGACCCTATATTTTTTTTTGAAATTGGTGATGGTCAAGTTTTGAGGCTTGTTGATTTCACATGGAATGACCCTTATATCAAATTAATCACAGAGGCGGCTTCAAAAATAAACTAGCTGTCGTAGCCGTCACGAAACTTTCTTCTATATCTATCTTATGAATTCCAGTTACAAAATAAAATACGTACTCGCCCGAATAATTGGAAACAGCTCCAATTTCCCAATTATCGTAATAACCCTGCAAATGCAGAATCAATGAGCGAAATTGGAAATCATTACAAAAGCCTTGATTAGATTAATTGCAAACATTTTATTTGTTAGTAAAAAGAAATTGGCAACAGTTAAAAATTTCAAATCATTGAAAGTTTTCAGCTGTTTTGATAATTAAATAGCGCGAAAGCGATTTTTTAATGAATTAATTTTTCGCATTGTTGACCAAGCGCAAAAATCACCCCACCCTCCCCCTGGGGTGATTGGAGCTAAAATTTAATCGATGCTAGCTTCCATATTGGGTTAGTGTTATTCCAAATTTCATTCAAATAGCAACAATATTTCTCGAGATACAGTAGGTGCAATTACAAAATAAGCACTTTTGATTGCTCCACCCCTCTTTGAGATATTAACACACAAATTCAATCAGCACCTGTACTCAATAGGGTCTACCTATGGACCAATTTTCGTTTGATTCCGCCAGTTACTTCCGAGATATAGCAATCACCCCCGCGCAGAATGCGTGCGATTGCTCCACCCCCCTTCGAGATATTGACACGCAAATTGAATCAGCACCTGTACTCAGTAGGGTCTACCTATGGACCAATTTTCGTTTGATTCCGCTGGTTATTTCCTGAGATATAGCAATCACCCACGCGCAGAACACGTGCGATTGCTCCACCCCCCTTGGAGGAATTTGCTGAAAAATGTCAGGTGCACCAGTTCACATGGTGGTACATATGTGCAAAAATTTTTGTTCGATTTCATGCAGTAGTTTTTGCTCTAGCGCGGCCACAAAAACTGGTCACACACAGACAGACATTTTCCAAAAATGGTCGAAATGGACTCAGCGCACCTCAAAACGTGCAAATCCGTCAAAATTTGACATTCGAAAATTTTCTCGAAGCCAATACTTTCTTCTATATATTAGATATAGAAGAAAGTAAAAAGAGGGGAAAAGTAGTCGGGTTTTCATTTCAAAAGTTGACAAACTTAGAAGTTCAATATCTCGGCAACTATTATAGCTATAATAAAAACAAAAAAAGCGTTTTAAAGATAATTTTATCTTCTTTAATTCATTGATTGACATGCGAGCTCCTCCTCATCACCGGGGACTTTTAGTATGTTCTTTAGGAGACCTTCCTGTAGCTGTGTGCCAATTTTTAAAACTGCATGTTTTTTTTTTGTATTTTTCACCCTAATTTTGACATTCGTTTACTAGACTAAAAGTTTAAAAAAATTTGAAGCTCTGGTTTAATTTTATTTTTGCTTCAATTATGTGGATAGTAAAAATAATGTTTATTGTAAAGCTTTTAATTTTAAATCTGAAGAGTAAGTTTATTTGAATTCTTTTATATGCCATTTTCATACTCTTAACGCCTTAATTTTGAAAATTTCTATCTCTTTACATCCGCTGTGAGAATCGGATATTTCTTAGTTTCGATGCCTGCAATTCCTTGTTGAAAGGCAAGCAAACATTTCTTTTTATTTTAATTAAATCATTAAAATAAAAGTTATAAACAAAATCCCATGCTCTTTGAGAGTGTCAAATGTCAAAAACTAAATGCTGAATCTTTGCCTGAATTTTATTTTTGTTTGAATTATTTAAATTTTTTAACACATATATAATATCTTTAAATAGTATTTTACTTCAGTATTTATAAGCAGGGGTGCCCCCCCCCCAAGCTCAATGGCGCAAATCCCCCCCCCCTTCTAATTTTTTCACAACCCTCTTGTGCTTTTTATTTTAACCCATCTTTTTTATTTTGTTTATTTTTTTTCATATTATTTATTTATTTTAAATGATTTATTTATTTTTTTAAATTATAAATATTTTTTTACATATTATTAATTTTTTAAAAGTTTGAACTATGCACAGAATACAATCGTTTTCTTCCCTTCCAGACATTTCAAACACACACATATGCACACCAAAAAAATAAATAAAACAATAATTAATAAATAAATAAAATAATAAAGAAATGAAAGAAATAATTTTAATTAAAAAAATAAATTAATGAATGATTTTTATTTTAAAAAAGTAAATAATTTAAATAAAATAAATTAATAATTTTTTTAACAATTAAATTAGTTTTAAAAAATCCCTTCCAAAAAGTTTGATGGCGCATCTTGCGCCATAATCCCCCCCTGTTTATAAGTATGAAATCTGACTCTGACTATTGTGTTGATTAGGAGATTTGTAGTTACTGCATCTAGATAAAGATCTTCTATCCATATTTTCAGTAACAAATGCAACTTTAATTACTTTATAAATTATTCACACAACAAACAGTAATTCTGTTAGACTTGTACTTTCTCATTAAAATATTTTTTGGAGATAATTTGTGCAACACCAGCTCGAGTAAGGTTATTGCTAATTTACAATTTAATTAAATGCATGCACAATATTTTGACTAAAAACTATTTGAAACTATTCGAATATATGAAATATGTCTTGATTGTTTATGAAAGGCAATTATTATTATAAAATTTGGTATGCTTAAGAAAAAGGGGCCTTGGTTAAAAAAAAAAAAAAAAAGTGTGGGGGACGCACTCACACATTTTCTCTTTAAAACCTTTAGGTATTTTTTCATGAGCTCAAAATCACCCCTGAATAACTATGAAATGGTAAAAAATGTGGTTTTTTCATACATTTATAGTATATTTTTTTCCTGTTTTTTTTATGAGAAACGTTTGATATTAAAGTCAGGGTTGTAAAAATCCAACTTTTAGACTTCATCTCTCCCCCCCCCCCCCCATCCAGGAACCTGTCCCGTATTTACATTTCTTAAATCTGTCAACCGTGATACACATATTACTGATGTATGGTCGAGTTTCGATAGCTCGAAGTCCCAAGGGACTGGGGAAAAAAGCTTAGAGTTATTGGTAGTTATAAGATGTTTCTACAACCTTTTCAAGAGCTAGGGAGTCCATGAAAGCTTAGAGTTACAGGAATATTAGTTACGAGACTTATTCCATTGAAACTTGTCAAATGATTCGGTGGTACTTATTAAGTATGACTTTATTTTAGTTTTATCAAAACAGTTACACAGTGAAAGTTCAGTTGTAACATTTTGTAAATTTCGATTTCTGCGGTCCAAGTGGCACTGGAATAAATGTTTCTAGCAAATTCTATTAATTTAGAAATATTAAGACTTCAGTTTAAGCTTTTTGCACCATGTTGCATCTTTTAGTTCTGAATTATCCGATCACAAACATTCATTGAATTGGTTAATATTTATGGAATGTTTAAATTATTATAAATTTGAGTTAATAGTGCAGCCAGAATGACGTCGGCACATATGCATTGACGCATTCACAGACAGGCTTACAAACCACTTCTATCTCCGTTGAAGTGAAAATTGCCATTTTTGGTCTACTTTCCGGCCACCCTTGTTGAATTTTCATTTCCAATGCCACATACTGTATGTATCGTGTCATAAAAAATTAAAGATCCACAATGCTCAACCTCAGAGCTAAAAAACTGGTAGCTAATATAAAGTTAGAACACCCAGCGAGAGACCTCACAGTGGTATGGTACATCTCTTAAATTTAAGACAGAGCTATGGGGATAAAGCAGTAAGAGGGACGTTAACTACCTGGTAAAAACATTACTAGATAGGTGGTGCTAAAAACAGTAACTGTTTCACTGTCCCCCATTCCCCCAGTAGTTGGTTCTACTTAAAATTTTATCATTGCTAAATTGTCCGGGTTAAAAAGATTAACATCTGATAATCAGTGGTAGACATATGAATTTATATTAACCCATTAATGCCTGACATTTTTTTTCCAAAGATATTTTGTATACTGGTTACAAACAGTTTAATGGACAGGAAAAATAAAAAAAATAATCTTTTTATTAAGGAAAGGAAATTCGTCCCTTAAAAGTTACAATAGACCCCAGAGGTTACATACTTTTTTTACTAAAATTTTTTTCTGCCTACGATATAATATTTAAAAAGACATTTTATAAGAAGAAATAAAATCAGCAGTTAACATAAACTGGGAATAACTTTGAAAAGTTAGCTTTTTCTCTTCAGATTGTGAAAGATGTCAATTTTTAATAAAGGCCATATTAAAACTGTTACAGGCCATATTAAAACTGTTACAGGCCATATTAAAACTGTTAACCACTTTACAATGGTTATGTGCTGCAATCTGTTGATAACGAATTGAAATAATACCAAGGTACTAATTAAACACTATTATTTGGTTGAAATGTTCATTTTTGGGAAATTCACACCCTTTTTTGGACCGTCCCTAAAAAGGGACGCTAGGCCTTAATGGGTTAAGGAGTCATGATATCTAGAATAAGTTCCTAGTTGACTTCCTAGGCGCCATTTCTAGTAAATTAAATTTTCCATGAGAATATAAAAAAGTTGATTAAATTGAAATGCTGCACATTTTCTGTAGTATGTAAAAAAACTTAAAAAATATACAGAAGAAAATGAATTTTCACAAAGACAAAATTAACTGTACCTTAATATTACTTTAACAACTTGATTTTTCAAGTTAATTGTGGGTTTCTAGTGTGATGAGTCTTAGAAAGGGAAACTTCACCGAAATCTAAATTTGTTTTAGTTTACGTACACAGCAATTTTAACCGCCCGTTGTTGCAAAAAAGCTAAATGGGGAAAAGTCCATAGCGTCATAACTATGACAATCATCAGGGGAAAAGTGCGGAGAGTGGGAAATTAATTTTACTTTGAGCCGCCTCCTCTTGTTACACAGGATATAGTAATTAGGAAATAATGTTTAAAGAGGAGTGGTGTTAACACTGATACAAAATGCTGAAGAAAGCTTTGCAAATGCTCAAATTGATTGAAATGAAGACAAAATAGTTGCATCACAGTTTATTTTCAAAAATGAGTCATGAGTTTAAAAATACTGTACAAAATGTCCCAGTTTAAAAAATGCATATGTTGATGGGGGAGATGAAATTTTTACAGCCATGGGTGCCATGCTGGGTCCATTCTGCATAAATTATCGTGACTGTTGGCAGCTGCAACTAACGTGCTCACTTTGCTGTCAGAACCTTCAAATGTAGCTAAACCTACAAAAACGGGAATTCAATTTCAAACAGATAAATGTAATTAGTGTGCATTTGGTACAGTAAGGCATATATTAAACTTTATGCTTTGTCTTTAATGGCGTACCGAGTATTGGGTAAATACTCGGTACTCTGCCAAATTTTGAGCAGGTATTCTGCCAATGCCGAATAGTTGTAAAAATTGAATATTTTTCACGATAATGAAAATTTTTGGGAAATGTACTATTGCTTTATTTACAAAATAAAACTGTGTTCTATGTCCGAGTCAAAAAAAGAAAAAAAAAAAAAAAAATCAATGTATGGCAAAAGTTAGCTATTGCCTGTGTCCTTTCTAAGTTGCAAATTCATGAATGGGCATTTGTGTGTAACTTTACTTTCCCATATCACATATTAGTGTGTTAAATTCACCTTAGGCCAGGAACAGTTCAGTGTGATCCCCAAGATAAATATTCATAGACTGATAAGACACCTTTAAATCATATTCCTATTTATTTTGAATCATCATTTTGCAGATTCAAGTCTTCGGTACAGTGATAATGCATAAGAGTAAAATTAAGTCATTTTTATAATCGCAAGAAAAAGGTTGTGACTATTTTGGGTCAAGCAATACTTAGGGAAAAAATTTAAAGTAAACAATGCTAGGTTGACAATCAAAGTCATTGTATTTTAAACTGCGGTGCAACAAGTATCATACCAAGTAATCTGTACTCAGGCAAAATGCTACTTGGTACGCTTCTACTTTGAGGCAAATAATACTTAGATAGCATTTATTTCAGCTTTAATATAATTAATATACAAACTGGGGTTAGTTTTTTGACGTGACAAGGCTTTAATACTGGAATAAACTGCTGAAAACAGCCCCAGTGTCAAAATCTTTGTTCGGATTAAATTAATTTGGATTTGACTTTCTACTGTACTTCCTAAATAATAGATTACATAAAGACTAAGCAAATGCTACTTTATCTCAGATTTTATCTTTTTATTTTAAAACTGGTTAGTTTAGATAAAATTATTTTCTTCCATGAATATAACTTATCAGTGTTAGAAGCAATATATTTTATAAATCTGGCATAAGGGAACTTAAGCATAGAGACATAATTTATCACATCTCAATAAATTGACTCGCCCTAATCCTTGTCCACACACAAAAATAGTAAGATAAAATTATTTCAATTACTGAATCACAGAAAAACTTGTACAATTTCTTTTTAAAAATGAGAGCTCTAGGGATTTTTGGGATCATTTTTAAATTACTGTCGGCTATGCTTAAAAGAATAGTGTTGGTTCCAAGAAATATTATTCGATTAAGCAGGGACCTTTAACATTGCGTCTATGACATGGGTTCCGGAATGTTTTGTTCGTATAAGCGGAGTATTCGTTTATCCATAACCCGATAAAGTGGGGCCGTCAGTAATGGCTTTTTCGCAAGTTTCATCATATGTGATACCCAAAAACACCTGCACGACTTCTAACCTTAGAAAAAATGCTTCAATGGACCAATCATGTTCATAAAGAGATGACAAGCACTTACTTTGCAGCCTAGCCATTATAGCTGTCACAGCCTTCGTTACCATTTGGATGATAACTGCACCATCCGCATCAGGCTTTGAATCATTTATCTGAGAATCATCTTGTCTCTGAAATAAAATTGATAACATTAAGTACCAGGATTTTGAGATTTTTGGTAAAAAGAGATGCTTGAGTTGACAGATGGTTTTTATTCTAACTTAAATTAGTGATTACAAATGTCTATAATCTCCTACATTAATTATTACTTTGAAGATGTCTGTTTGCACCTCAAATTAACAGTATTTAGAACAAGGGTGGTGTAGTAGAGAAAATATCAACGTAAAATAGGCACAAATAAGCAGAGATACTGCAGACACGTGTTTCGGCGTTACAAGGAACGCCTTTATCAATACAAAAAAATGTTGAGCTTGTGGATGCACAGACATCCGACAAAAGCCGGTGGTTTAACCTTATGGGAAGAGTGCCACTCCTAGGAGAAAAAAAAAGTTCTGTGCATGCCTCTTTCAATTTTTTTAACAAACTAAAAATTGGAAAAAAAAGGGATTTCTGCTCAAACAGCACATTTTTTCTATGTATGTCTGGTAGTGAAGAAGCTTAGTACAGCAAAATTTCTTTAGCTAAGGGCTAACAAAATATAAGTTGGAGCTATGGAGCTTATATTTTGTTAAGACAGTCTACAAAAAGGTCAGCAACAAGAACAGGGTCCCCAAAGGGCTAGGTCAGCCTAGTCTGAAACTAGGGGTCCGGCCCTTTAGGGTCCTATATAGGAGCAGTAAAAGCTTTATGGGGGGGGGGGGGGGCTCCCGCGACCAAACTGCCAAAGCGCCAGCCTTGGCCATGGATGGCCTCTGAAGAGCAGACAAGTTTAAGACCTTGGCATTAAGAGCTTCTGGATGTATAGTAATGTACTACTTAAACTTTTCTTCCCAAATACTTTTTAAGCAATTTGACAGAACTTAAAGTAGTTCCAACTCAGGACACCTATAAGGCACTATCTGCACAAACAATATCTAATTTTGTCCATACTGTTGTCTTTACTTAAAGGACATGCCAAACTTTAATTAAAACTTTGAAAGCCTTACTCACATTTAAAAAATAATCTTTAAGAGTTTGGCAAAATTTCCAAAGGCAATTTACTTTCATAATTTTTGAAAATTTTCAATAAGTCTTCAAGTGCGACTCTTAGAGATTTGCTGTGCAACACTGCCACGAATGCAACGGGTTGGCCATCATAGATCTAGGAACATATTGGGAAAAATTATAAAGCACACCCTTGTTGTAAATTTTGCACATATTAAGAACCAAAGTTGTTTGGGTTTGTACTGATAACATGCCAAGCAACCGGAATGTGAAAACTCTAAACTAAATGATTAAAAACCACTTCTATCATATTATGTAGTTTCTGTCCTTGTTGCAATCATATTGAAACATAAAATTTAGTTACTAAAATGTTTGATGCATACAAACTTATTTCAGTGCAGTACAAACAAAATTAGTCGCATTTAATGGCAAAACTTACAAGTGATTATTAAAATTTCATTTTCATATACAAAATTTCATTTGGTACATATGAACCCATTGGGAGAGGAGTAAATAAAGTTTTCCCCTAATCGTTTCAAAGGGCACAATAGACAAAAATTCCTTTTGAGAAGAAAATATTCTATGCTGCTTTTCCTTTATTAAACAGGGGTTGCAAAAATTCCGCTTTATTTTACGCTGTTATAGTCTCTCATAACAAATGTAGTAACTGGTTCTATGAAAATAGGGATTTTGTTCAGAGTTAGAAATGTCTGCAAATCAGACCATCTTTCGATCTTCAGTTTATACTAACTTTCTTTTTAGTTTTGGATAATCCAGCGTATTTCTTATCCAAAGTAGTGACTTTTGATTTATGAGAACTACCCATACCTATCTCTTCATAAATCTTGCTTAATAAAGTCTTGATTGGTAGAACCAAGACTAGACAAAATTAACTATTTCTAAAGCTTGATTAACTGTTCAAACCATAAGGCATCTTCTTTGTTATATTGGCATGGCAATGCAAAACACTATGACAACCATGACCGAATTTCAGGTTTGGAGGTATGCTGCAATGCATTTTAGGAGACCTTTTGTCCATCACAAAACAATTAAAAAACCTTCATCATTCACATTTTCGTATCCCATTTGGGGTCATAATGTCGCGGGGAGAGCCCTTGCGATATCTTTAATCAGCTACTAATTATGATTGCTGCTTTAATTTGGCTAAGCACTTAATCCTTGATATTATTTCTTTCATTTTTTTCCAAAACTTCTGTGAAAAATAATGGACACATGTAAAACCGAACTTGTAGCAGAATCCTTCTCATCATTTGGCGGAACCTTAGGCTTCTGCGGAACACACTTTGGGAACCGCTGTTCTAGGAGGCTGAGAATCTAGAGCATCCCCCAAAATCATGATGCTACTTGTTACAAAACAACCCTAACACAAATAAGAGGAAGAAAAGAGGAGAAACTACTTTTATTCTTTATTTTCTTAAAATAAATAACTGAACTAAGAATGAGTACTAAATTTGATCAGAATGTGTGTATTTATTTTTTGAGAAGAGCAGGAGGGGCACAATTTTTTGATTGCACGGATAGGAACCTATTGATCAAGAAATAAATACGGCAATTTGTAGAGGAAAAATAGAAATAGAGGGTATAATTGGGGTGAAGATAACCTGGCAGCATTGTAAAATATATAGAAAACCCAGTTGCACCACTACGTATGCTACTTGGTTCACGTTGGTCCAACTATAGAAGTATTACTTAATAGTTTTCAACACCATTACCTCTAAGACATTTAATATTTTTCAAAGAGAGAAAAGGGACAATTTATAGATAAAAGTACATGATTTATAAATATAAAATAGTAAAGAACACTCACTTTTTTATACCAAGCAATCATTTCATCCCTTAAAATGGCTCTCAAGAGGGATGCTACCTTGAAATTTGGTATTGCAAGACAACGGGCAACAGCTACCATAGATGCAGTCATGGGTCCGCAGATTCCAATCGTTGTAATGAACTCCGAAATATTGGGAGTTAATCTGAAGGGTACAGGTCGTGTGGCATCCAATTCACCTATAAGAAATGCCAAACAGTTTAATTTTACAAGTATGAGGCAAATACTTGGGAAAGAAAAGGAGATTGTTTTTTTGTCTCACCAAATTTTTACACACATTAATTATTGAATCTTAATAAAAATGCTACATACAATACAACTCTATGTATGTGATTATTCAAAAATAAAAGCTAAAAGTTTTGTGGAATAACGTGAATTTAAATATTTAAAATTGTGAAACTACGTGTGGATGATAATCAGAAATTTAGTTCCTTTTAGCAGCAATTAGTTTTAAGTGTGTTCACGCATCCCTTCAATGGGTTGATAAAATGAGTACCAAGCATGCTTCAGAACTAAAACCTGGGGGTTATGCGTTGGGCTGACCACTCAACCAGAAGATCTGCCTTGCCCTACAAAGTCAAGAAAACCGAGATGGGAACAGTCTGCCTTGGCCTGCATGAGCTGTTGTGGCTCTGAGTTTAGTTCAGTTTAGTTTTAGGATATTTATGTAAATATAGTTGAACCTCGTAAAAACAAACTACATGGGACCTTTACAACCCTTTTGTCTTAATTGTAGTTTGTTTTATGCGAAGAACAATACACTACAAACCAATAGATGAGGATCAGAAATTTAATTCCCTTTAGCCAGGGTTGGCAGGTTTCTGCCAAGGCGGTAAAAACCACTGGTAGAAACCAGTTAAAACCGGCACGGCAAAAACCACTTTCTGCCACTTTTTTGGCAGAAACTCAAAAAATAGCTTTTAAATAATTATAGGCATATAATATACACAGGAAAAAATATTAAGTATTCACCAGAGTACAATTTATTTACAATATTATTGCCATTCTAAATCAAATGTTACATTGTTTGCACTGTACAGCAGCTACAGCAATACATAAGTTTGGAGCCTGGTTCAAAACCTAAACAATTTCTCAATTTATTGTGCACCAATAGGAAAATTGCAATGATTCTCTCAAGCCCAGCAGATCTTGTTGGCATTGTTGTCAAGAAACAGGCATTGAAAGTAACTTTATTCAGTTACGTCAAGAGTAATATGACAAGTTTTTGATTTGCAGAGATTAATAAAAATAAAAGCTAAGAATAAATATTTGTTTCATATGGATATTTAATAGTCTATCCGATACATTTAATGTAAATAAAATATATTTACAGACAACAAACTGAAAAGTTTGTAAGTTACAAGATTAAAAGGTTAAATTTGTAATGCATAGCAATTTCAATGATGATAAATTTTACTTTGCTTCAAAAATTTCAGTCTTGTAATTCAAATTTTACATTAAATTTTTAAATATAAATTGTATACCAAGTTTTTAGGTGATGAAATGAAGTTATATTTTTAGTTCACTTGATCACACTTGTAATTATTAAAGTTATTAAAGATAGTTTATTAGTTTCGGCCATTTTTTGGCAGTTTTTGCCGGTTATAACCAGTTTCTGCCACTGGCACGGCAAAAACCAGTTTCTGCCGGCAAAAAGCCAACCCTGCTTTTAGCAGTAATTAGTTTTAAGAATGTTTAAAATAACAGAGATAGACAGATTATTTTAAATCTGTATGAAACTTACTTATACAGCTGATTCTAATCTTGTCTCAAAATAGAAATAACAATTCTTAATTAAGAATTTTAATCAGTAGATATGAATTTAAAAAAAATAGTAACTAAATTTATAAGTTCAATAAGTTTTACATTTTATCCTCAAATTTTCTTCTATGAGTTAATAAAAAGTTTTTGTTCAAACATAATGCAAAACATTATGTAAAATCCATAAAAAAAATTTGCTTTTATTATTGTTAATTATTATACATTTAATAGCATTTCTTTGGAATAGAAGTGGAACATTAATTATTTGGGTTTTGTATCAGTTTTTTTGCATAATAATACTAACTCTTATACAAGAAAGTTTTTATGTAGTAGTCATTGGGTTTTTTACGCAAGATACATATTTTTTAAAAATGAGCAGTTCAAAGAAAAATACTGTCAAATATTCATTTAATTACAAATAATTTTTATATTAATGCATTACTAATATTACAATAAATACAAATGGACTAAATCCTGCCATTTAGCTTTAGCATACTTTTGGATAGTTTTAGACCAACTTCTACCTCCTGGAATAATCATGATTGATTATTACAAGTTTTTCTAGAGCTAAGCTTATGAAAACCATCAGTGTTTTGCATTTAATAATTGAATTAGGTTTGAAATTTTTACAATAACATAAGTGAAATTAAGTAGATGAATAGAAAAACAAACCATTCGCATCGTCAACATTGAAACGAAAATAGGATATGTTCATCAGTCCACTATCTTGGTGAATATACATCATGTCAGGATTCAAACGAGTCAAATGAAGCACATATTCTACAAAACCAGCCAAAGCAAGTTGAAGGGTGAACTACAAAGCAGAATAATTTTCAAAATATTATAATTTGAGTAATACATAACGAACAAATGAACTACCTTCTAAATTTTGTTTGTAGAGATTCAGCCAGTCCCAGATGAAAATGCAAGAAAAGTTGAACATTTGATTTGTTAACTTGTACAAATGTACAAGTGATAAGTACGCTTCATGAATTTTAACGCTCTCAGAGCAGAGGAAAACTACTTTTATGCTTAAGAAAAAACTTTTTGTATATTATCTTGTGACTAATAGCATAAAAATAAGTGGGGCAAAACTTAGATTTTGGACTAGATTGTGAAAACTTTAAAACAGAGCACCCTTCCTCCGCCCACCAAAAGAAAAAGATTTTAAGACCAAATTTGCATGAATATAATTCAAGTTAAAGATCTACCATAATTACTTTTATGCTATGCTTTGCCTATGAGTTATTTTAATGCTCATTTTTTGATGTACTTATTGTTAATCTATTTTTCCAAAGACTTATTTCACCATGTAGATTTAATCTGATCACAAGTATCTGGAGCTAGCATGCTAGAGTGATAATATAAAATTGGAAGAATAAACCAGTCATCAACAGAAACTAAGCAAACTGAATAAAAATTACAAAAAAGATAACATGTTTTAATATACTATCGGCCCTGCCTAAAGGAACACTGTCCGTTCTAAGAAATACTCGATTAAGCCGGGATCTTTAACATTGAGTCAATGGCATGAGAAATATTTGGTTCCGAGATGTTTTATTTGTATAAGCAGGGTATTCCTTTATCAGTTACTCGATTAGACGGGGCTGACAGTACCTACAAAATGTTTGACGGAAATAATTTTGCAATGCAGTCACAAAATACATAAACAAATAAGTGACAAATCTGCAAAGTGCTTGGTCCTAAACTGTGTTGATTTTCTAGAATAGACAGAAGTTCAGGGTTGCCACAGGAAAAATACAATAAAAAAGTTGCAAAAAAGTAGTCTAAAAATCTCAAAAAGTAGCATAAAGATTTCAAAAAAGTAGCTTGAGGAATCAAAAATGTTACGAAGACAAAAAAGATACATACATATGATTGATAAATATAGTAATAAACAAACTGTGCGGTTGAAAAATCATACAATGGCAACAGGACCGTCATTTCAAATATGTCCAGGGGGAAGGGGGGGGGGGCAAAGGGTGTATATACACAATGTAATAATATAAATAATTTTTTTGCCAAATTTGTCGCCAACTTGGCGATATGTCACCAAGTTGGCGTCAAACACTTGGCGACATATCGCCAAGTGGTCGCGCCAATTCATATCACTTGTGTTTGCATTGAAATTAACACTGATTTATCCCAAAAAAGAGGTAAAACACCCCCTTGGGAACATTCGAATCCAACCACAAGGGGAGGTGCACAACTAGACCATCCTCAGAGCCTACATACCAAACTAGAAACTTCTACGGCATATAATTTTTGAGTTATGAGACACACATACATACGCATATACGTATATACAGACGTGACGAGAAAACTCGTAATTAACTTGGGGGTTGGTTGAGAAGGATTTTTCTGCTGCTTATACGTTGGTAGGTACATATGCAAGTGCTGATAGGTCGAAAAAACTACTGAACATTCATTCGGGGGTAAGCAAAATCAAAATTCAGACTCAAATCTGAGTGATTTTTTTTTTCGCGATCACAATACTTCCTTTACTACGTAAAAGGAAGTAAAAAGATAAAACTTTTGCTACAACTTATGAAAAAAGGAGTTTTATTTTCCACTATTAATTCCATTCCATTTTATTTTAATTTCATTCAATTAGCTTAATTTTTTTTCAGTAAAAAGTTTAATTTTTCTTTTTATTTAATGTTCTCTCTTTTTTCCGAGAGCTTTAAACTACTTTCTATGATAACCTGAACTATTTTCATGAGACTACAAGGAAAAATCAACATAAAGTAATTTTCAAGAAAACACTGCAAATAGCTATTACAAGAATGCAATGTTAGCATAAAAAATTCTAAAATCTTCTGTTACAAGAATCAGCTTTATAAGCTTTTTTGTATAATTTTATTATACAAATTTCTCTGTTGTAATAACTAGGCTTTCAAAAGCATGGAAGCACTTTTCACGAGTACTGCATACTTTTGCAAGGAACTTTATTTTCCAGTTTAATTTTTGTTCTAATTGTTTGACTACCTTTCTCAAATCAGTCTTTTTGTTGGGAAGGGGAGGATCCGCTTTCATTTATGTTAATATTTCATTTAATATTCTTTCATAACCTAAGGTACTCTTTTTTATCCCATCTGGTACCAATATTACGCTAATTTCAGAACTTTGAATGCTTATACGATTTGCGATCAGGACATCTACAACAGAAAATTCTGATAAATATTACAAAGAAGCAAAATTCAAATTCTATTCTTCTCATTTTTTGATATTTAGAGCTTTTTTCGGGCACTCTCACACAGAATGGTTTTGCATCGGTTTGATGATGTAATTTAATTTCTCTCCCATACCATATCCACATAAAGATTCTGCACAGTGACACGATTTGACAAAGGAGTAATGACGTCAATTTCAAGTGGAATGCTACAGACTTTTTTTTGGAATACGGCCCTAAATTATAATTTTAATTAATGCTTCATTTTCTGAAAGTAATTAGAAATATGTTTCAAACATTGCAGAACTTGATAAAATTGAAGCAAAACAGGCAATACAGCACTTGACTACAGCCCTAAGTTGACACAGAGAATGATTGTGTTCAAATAGGTCATGGAGTGTTCATAACAAATTTTTAAATAAGCTTTCAGTAGAAATAAAGAGAAAATTTTTTAAAGCAAAACATGATGAAATGGGAATGAAGAGTAATAAAAAATAGGGGGTTCAAAATATTAAATAAGCAACAAAGAGGGTGAAAAAACTCAATTTTCGAATAAAAACTTGCTTTGAAAATAAAAAGTCTCTAAAAAAAAATAGCTCTAGTGAAAAAAAGGTTGCTTTTTTAGCCAGTTTTTGCATCAAGAAGTCTCCAAAGTCGCCTTGTGACAAAAAAAGTAGCATTTAAGTAGCCTGTGGCAACCCTGAAGTTTATTAAAACCACATTTGGAGTATGTGGTTCTGTTTAGGCCGTGATATTTTAAGAACCATAGTACCTTAGTGGAAAGATTTCAAAGGAAGACAACTATAGAGTAGACAACTATAGAGAGCCTTTGATAAAGGCTCTACCGAGACTATTTGCAATTCCCTCATTCGGAAGGGAATAAACCCCATGGTCTGTACCTGGATTAATAGTCTTCTTACCACCCGCATTACAAAAGCAAGCCTGCTGGGTGATTCCCTTTTAGTGGAAAACTGCCAGGGATGTCCACAAGGGGGTGTACTTTCCCCCCTTCTGTGGAGCCTGGTTGTGGATGAACTTCTGGAAAGACTTCGTCAAAAGGGTCTGCACTGTATAGGCTATGCAGATGACATAACTCTGGTTATAAGGGGCAAGTTCTATGATACGGTCTGCAACCTTATGAGAACAGCCCTCAAGTCAATTGAAAGCTGGTGCAGTGAGGTGGGCCTCACTGTGAATCCTAGCAAGACGCACTTGGTTCTCTTCACTAGAAAACGGCTGAAGGATCTTTGCAAGATTGAGTTCTTTAACTCTCCCCTTGACTATTCCAATGAAGTCAAGTACTTGGGTGTGATTTTTGACAGTACTTTAAACTGGAATTCGCACCTCAAGCTTGTTACTGACAAGGCCAAGAGGATCTTTTGGTCCTGCAGGCGCGCCATAGGCAGTAATTGGGGGTTTTCACCAAAAATTGCCCACTGGGTCTACACCAGGGTTATTGTACCCACAATAACTTATGGGGCCATTGCCTGGTGGGGTAAGACCCGTAATGTAACTACTGAGAGCAGTCTTACCACCCTACAAAGGATGGCTACCATTGCAATTACTATTGCAATGAGAACTACTCCCTCTCAAAGCCTAGAACTTCTTATAGGTTTACTTCCACTTCACAAACAAGTGGAACTGGAAGCGATTACCTGTTCATATCGCCTGAACCTCCTGGGTCTCTGGAAGACCCCTCGCCACTCGTCTCTTTATGATAAACTTTGTATAGAGGCCGTCAAGCATCCCTACTATTTGATGCCAAGCGACTGGTTGTTAAAACATATTAGTTTCAATGCTAATTATAACATTGTGTTTCCTTCCAGAGAACAATGGAAGGATGTTCCGAAGCTTGTCGGTAATGCCAATGAAATTTGGTTCACTGACGGCTCTAAGACCTCTTCCGGTACTGGCTCTGGTGCTTTTTGCAGCAGCAGCAAAACAAAGCTTTACTTTTCGCTTGGGAAGCTTGCTACGGTTTACCAGGCTGAAGTTCTTGCTATCCTGGCATGTGTAACCAATTGCCTTGAACGCGACTTAACTGGTAAGGTTTTAAAAATCTTCTCTGATAGTCAAGCCACCTTAAAAGCCCTCAATAGCTACTGCTTTACTACCAAGTCAGTTTGGGAATGCCACAATGCACTGGCAAGGCTCGCCAGCAAGAATAAGGTTACACTCTACTGGGTCCCTGGCCACCGTAACATTGATGGAAACGAAGCTGCTGATCAGCTTGCCAAATTGGGCTCCAACATGCCTTTCGTAGGTCCTGAACCTGCTATTGGGTTGCCCTATAACAAAGTCAGGAATACTATAAGAAACCTGCTTATGAATGACTCATATGCCAGGTGGCTTCAGTCTGACTCACAGAGGCAAGCTAAAGCTCTCAACCAACGTCAACCCTGGCTGAGGTCCAGGGAGCTACTTAGTTTGAGCAGAAAAGAGATTAAGATGTCTATTAGACTTCTCACTGGACACTGTACTCTTAATAGACACCTAAACCTGTTGGGTATCACTGATGACCCAGCTTGTAGAGGCTGCCTTGAGGCAGATGAAAGTTCTGGTCATGTACTGTGTGAATGTGATTTTTATTCTGCTTACAGGTTTGAACATTTGGGGTACCATTGTTTAGATCCCTATGAACTGTCTAGCATTCCTGTTAGACATCTGCTTAAGTTCATTTCAGCTATTGGGCTCTTGTAGGGTTCTAACGGGGATAGTACAATAGACCTATGGTCTCAGTGCTTGCGCTGCCTTGGGAGCGCCCCCTTTTCACTTCATTTATTCATAGAGTAGATTTTCAGATTTAAGTACTGACTAAAAGTAGTATAAAAAGGAAGACTCACAGCCGCCACCAGTAAATTATATGAATGTTTTCCGTATAGTGTGATACAAAATCAATACAAAAAACGGAACTCACCTGCTTCCTAAATGTCCAATAATCAGTAGCTATAGGGTATGTTTGCTCAGCCCAGTCTTTGAGCAAAGTCTTGGACACCATAATACTCTGGACATCTTTCAAAATATCCCTCAAAACTTGATGACTGGCTTGAGAACCACGAGCCTGTACAGTTGCAAGCCTTTCATAAAAACGCTGAAGAGGAGCATCATACTCTATTCCTCGTTTGGCACATCGCTTGAAAAGGAGTCAAATATAAATGCATTTTAAAAACTTTATAACATGTCCAATGGGCATGCTTCAAAGATTTTCCTTAATTTTTTTTAATAGGAATTTCCTTTAAAAAATTATTACCAATGAGAAAAAAATAATTTTATCTGGTGCTTTGAGAACTCATCAGTTCAAATACAAATGCGATGCTTAGTAGCAGGTTCTAGGTTTAGCTCGGCTGGTCCCTAGTCAATTTATTATTCCAATAAAAACCAAGAGCCCTCAAAATTATACACTTTATTGCAAGAAACAAAGAAGTTTGCTTTTGACAAACTATTCTACGTGCTTTATTCACGTATTTGATTAAGCTGCTATTTTATGTCCTCTGTTTCTCATTGGAGAATTCTCTCCCTTTGACTAAAAGAATCTCTACTCTCGGGATATTGTAGAGATTTGTTTCTTGTGTACTTGCCACCCATGATTCTGATCTTGTGGACACGACAACACCATTCTACATGCTTACAACCCTATTAAAGTGGTTTTCCCCTGATTTCAGAAACTGATTAGAATTTGTAAAGCTAAAAAATGTGAGCCCTGGTTTTGAAATCTGTGGAAAATTTTAAACTTAGAACATCTTAACTTCCATTTTAATAAACTAAAATAAATTAATTGTATTCCTCCTTGGTGTAATTAGCTCCCGACCAGGAGTCTTTAACCCATGGCTCACGTTGTCCCTGTTAACAGATTTTTTCCAGCCCACAAGAAAGCTTACAAACTGACAAAAATAATTTCAAAAGAAAAAATAAAAAGTTCTCAATTGGATTACAAAGCAAAATCTCATTAAAGCAAATATCAATACAAGGAAGTATCAGTTTCAACGAAATAAATGCTCGGTTAAGTTTTAATTGCCACTTTGCTTGAATTCCACTACAATGAAATACCCATTATAACGAACAAAAGTTGCAGTCCCTTGAACTTCCGCACAGCAACAGGATTAAACAGTATATTGCCTTTTAATTATTTTAAAAGAAAACTAAGCCTAGAAAATCTCCAAAAGTGATACCGATATCTTAACAAAAGTAGGTGTGTGGGTAAGGAGAAACTAGCGCTAACTAAACCATCTTAATTGAAATAGTGTTGATTATTTGCATTGAAATACATACATCAATAAAATAAATGATGTCGAGTATTAAATTTTTAAAGCATACCTGCTTGTATATATCTAACAGTGAAATAGAAGATTCATTATCCTCCACAAGGCGCAACTGAGGGCTAACTGGAACAATCCTAGGAACTGTAAAATTCAAAAAACGCTTGGAAGTTTCCTTCTGTTTACCCAAGTAATGATTCAGCATACGTAAGAGCTGCAGTACTCGCTCTTCTCTTCTAGCATCACTCAGACATGCATCATTTACGACTAAATATGGATAGATCTAGGGAATATTTTTTTCATTAGATTTTTGTTCAAAAACTAATACAACAGAATAAAAATTACGCAAACTTTAAAGGAAATAAATTACTTTTCCATTATGGCCTTTAATATACAGTCGACGAGCAGCAGTATTGTGCTTTTGTACTATATCTACTCTGGGCATAAATCTTGAAATTCGAACAAAATAATGATTGTGCTGAAATGAAACAATTAATGTTAAAAAACAATAGAGAAAATTCATACTTAGATCGTTTACATCCTCAGAACACTATTATCTCATTTCATCCTTCAATTCAGTATAAGATTACAGGTTTAAGCATTTCATAACCAATAAATAAGTCAGAACATTAAAGTGTGAATGGTAAAAAGTGAAAAGGATATGCTTAAAATGTGGGTTACCCTAGGTAGCAAAAATTCTCCAGGTATTTCAACATCAGCAGTCTGTTGAGCAAAATTATTCAAAAATCTGCATTTTTCTTCAATGAGGAAAGATCTAAAACAAAAAAACATGTAACTGCTTTATTTTGAAAGTAAAACATCACATTTATATTCTCAATGTAAATTTCAATTAAAAAACAACAAAACCATGTCTATTTATATTTAAATCCATTCCTGAAGCCAGGACCGTATCAATTGGCCCTTCCCTCCCCGGATCCCCAAAATGATGGGATGGCTTATGTCTTTGGGAATTAGTACCAATTATCATACTATTGGTGTGAATGAAACTTTCATATTTTTACTAGAAAAATAAAAGAAATTACAGGGTAAATTTAAAATAAAACTAAAATAAAAGAAAAAGGAGCCACAATATTCTGGAAAAATGATTTTTAGGGAAGTGAAACTAATAATGGGACTAATTAAGAGCCCAGTATGTGTATGAAGCAGTGTGAAATGAGCATCAATGGACAATTCATACCACTGAATTACTTTTAGAATAAAACCAGCTTCAACAGTTTGCTTCATACTCAGAAAAAATGAGAAGTATTCATATTTACACTAACCACAACATTGCGATAGAGTAAAAGCACAACAAAATTAATTTTGACTTACTTATGGAGTAATTTAGTTTTGCCTTCTAAAATTTTAACCCATTTCTTCAACTTCATAATTAGATTATGTAATTTCATAGCACCTGGAACACTATAGAAAAATAATCACAATGAGAAATAACTTTCAGCTAACATAGTAAAAATGTTACAAGTCAACTAAAACATACAGAGATCACCAATTTGGAAATTTACTCACTGCTTCATTGACAATTAGTAAGTTCAAAAGCATTCAGGCAGTGATATCTCAATACAGATGTTTTGGATGTAGTATTTCTTATGTGAAAAAAGAAGTTATAATTTAAGACACATTCAATAGGACAAATATTACTTTAAAATTTTTGTTGTGTTCACTTTTAATTATTTCTTAACCAGTTTTTCAATTAATTATTTTTAGGGATCATTTTACTTCTTTCCCCATTAAGTGTGGTGTACCATGCAACAGGGCCAAATCTGCCAGACCTATAATTTTTGCTTTGTCACTTTAAAACTACAGTATAACCTCGATTTAACGATTGCCTTTGGACTATAAAAAATTATCGTTAAATCAAGGATATCGTTAAATCGAGAAAGCATACTTATAAATTAAATGGATTAAACTATTAATAATTAAGTGAACGCTTAAAAACTGCGCATTTATATTATTTCCAAAGTTATTTCATCGATCTTTGTTTTCTCGTGTTGAGAAAATTTCACTCTCCTCTCAAAGTGCAAAAAAATTTTGTTTGAAATGCTAGAAGTTTGGACGTTACTGAAGGATGAATCTTTTTACTATTGGAACATGAGGTCTCATGCTGTTGCAAATAAAATAGTTAGAAAAATATTTTAAACACATACTACTGTATTTTTGACGACAGATAATTTGGGACTGCCCGATATCATCGTTAAATCGAGGAAAGCTATCGTTAAATTGAGGAAGTTTTAACATTAAATTCAAGGCATATGAGTCGGGACCAATGAAATGTATCGTTAAATTGGGGAAATTGTTAAATCGGGTATTGTTAAATCGAAGTTATACTGTAGTTTCTTTGTTGATCGTTTTCCTTGAACTAGTTTTGATGGATTCTTTCTGGTCCCATGGAATGCCTCAATTATAGTACTTAAAAAAACCCCTTAAACATAATAAAAAAAGAACCCTGAACAAATATAAAGTTTATTTTTTGCTGAATTTTTTTTTCCTTTTCTGGTATGAAAAAGAAGCTTGTTAGCTATTCTCACAGCATTGGACTAGATTGCTGTGATGGGAAAAAATGTTGACTTTGTTGACATGCAGATATCTTTTTTGAGCTCAACATGGCAGTATAGCACATATATAAATACAGGCAGCATTAGGAGGTAAAAGGAATTTTTCAGAGATGTTTCATCGAATATTACACGCAAAAATTAACTAATCTGTCAAAGTATTTCTGTTTGATAACTTTGAATTTATATAATTGCAGCACTGCGTTTAAAAGGAAATTTCTCAACGTTTCATTAAATATTACACTTCAAATTTAAATGATGCACTAAAATATTTCTTTTACGTAGTTTTCGAAAGGCAAAACAGTTATGTATAAAATAAAAATGACTGATTTGATAATACTGTTGCAATAATTTTTATATTTAAACCTCAAAATATTCTTGTGTCTTCATACATTACAGTAGATGTATAGTTTTACAGCATAAACTTATAATTCAAACAAACAAACCCTACCTAAAGTCAAAATCTGCTGTAAACTGTCCCTTCATTTTTTGAAAAACTGGATCCTGGGCGGTAGCTTGCGCTCTCCTAGCTAGTGATTCCGACACTGAACTAGACATAGCAGTAGATACAGTTGTGGAAATATTTTCTACTCCAATGCCAAAGGTAGATACAAGTTTCTTAACAAAGTTCAAAGTATGAGGAGTAACAGTAGAATCTGAAACTGCACCAGCAGTCTCGTAAGCAACAGCATAGCATTTTGCCAAAGCTTGGCGCAACTGTCTCAAAACTTCTTCATATACATTTTCACGGAACCAAACCATCTGAAAAAAGCAATGACAGGTTGAGCAATCATTTTAGTTCAAAAAGAAAGAACTTTCCACACTCAGTAACCAGAATTTTAGAAAAAATACAGCACATATACAAACATAAAAATTATCTGTATCAACTGTTATATTTCCATTAACTAAAATAAAGTACATGAGAAATTTACAATACTGAAGGAAAACAGCACCAAGACTTCATGTAAAGTATTCATTTCCTCTGCTTTTTGCGAAAAGAAAGGTAAAAAAAGGCAGTGGTGGCCCTTCCACACCACAGACCTGGGTTTGATTCCTGGGTTGGGCGTGATTGATACAGCCTTTTATCCCTTCAGTGGATTGATAAAATGAGTACCAAGCGTGCTTGGGAACTAAACCTTGTGGGTTCCGCCTTTGACAGACCATCTAACCAGAACATCAGCCTTGTACCCCAGAGCCCTTTGTCTCGAAAACTAAGATTGACACGTTAGCCTTTTGTCCCCCATAGGCTGTCGCACCATCAAATTCAGTCCGTTCTAGTGAATCAAGGAATTGTTGAATTATTACTTGTCCCTACCCCTTTAATATACATTTTTTTTAAAATTAGAAGCAGGTATCTCCATTTCGCAATATTTATTGTTCTATTGCTAGTCTTAAGTGATTTTTAAACGAAAAGGAAATGTTACAAGAGAAGATTAATATCACTCATTCCTGCTTATAAGGAGGGTAAAGTATCACCAATTTCCTATAATCTGTATCAAATCAAGCAAAATGGGAAATAATCGCTACTGAAAATATAACATAGGGGTTCATTGTAGGTTACAGTTGAAGAGTTTATTGTTTCCAGGTGGAACAACAATTTTTTAGTTGCATGTGAAATAACAGAAAATTAGTTTGACATAGTTTGATGGTGCAATAACGAGCAAGCCACATGGGAATTTGAGTCAACAATCATCTGGCTTCCAAATACCTGCCATCGAAGATTAGACAAGAATATAATGTAAAAAAATTAAAATAGCGACTAAATTGTAAAACAATTTATATACACACATATATATACACATACAGTAAACTCCTGATTATTCATGCAATAGGGTGGCACTGAAACTGAAAAGCTAATACTGCAGAGAAAAATGGGTAAAAACATTACTGTGTACAATAGCTAAAAAAAGTCATTAACAATACATACATTAAATTACCAGCTAAAAATAACATTGAATGTAAAAACTATCTATAAAAGCTAAAAACGTTCAAACCACTCTTAATACGACTGTGGATAATCAAGAGTTTACTATATATATTTTTATGAATAGCTATATTCACACTTGAAAATTAATCAAAACTGTACCCTAAAATTTAATAAGAAAAGCTAAGCAAAAATTACCAATGAAGGGGAGGAAATTGCCAGACACTTTTTAAGTATTCAAGTATGTTAATTATTCAAAGAATTTCTTACTTGATCAACAATTCCTTCTAAACACAATAATATAGTAGGATGTATATCTCTCTGCATGTGCATGATACGACTGCAACGCCACATGGGTTGGGTAGCTCGGATAGGAGCCGACTCAGATGGCTGTGCAGTCGCAGCAGAAAAATCTAAAATGTAAACAATTTTAAAATTAAAAAACAAATTTTTAAAATTAATGTTTTCATTTTATTGCAATTAAAAATTGACATCATTTAATTTTAAGACATATGAGTTTTTTGAATTTTTTTTTTCTGATTTAACTTTAATTTCTTACAACTTGCATTGAAGGCAGCAAAAAAATACCTTGTTCATAAAGAGATTGTGAAAGAAATTTTGTTTGCTACAAACCGAAAAAAACAAGGGCTTTTATAATTTGAATTTCTCCCGTGAAAAACTCACAAATGTTTCAATGAAATAAAATTAAGTCTCATTTATTTTCAGTACTTTAAAGCAATGAGAGTGAAGTATCAATTTGTTTCAGAATGAAATATAGAGAGAAATATGCTAAAAGAATTCACTTTTTATTTTGGTTACTGTCATGAGGGTACAGATTTAAATTTAAACATTACAGCTACTTTTACACATAACTGTAATGCAAAGATTTAAAACATGTTACATTTTTAAAATTAATGCAATGTTTCTCAAAAACAATGCTATGATTTTTCAAAAAAAAAAAAATTATGTGTTTCTAGGTAGAGATGTAAAATACCTTTGAATTTATTTCTGAATTAACTCGATTTGTAACATATTTTGATACATGAATATTCAGTTAGTGGTATTCCACAAAAACCACAACTATAAAAACTGAACTTGTCGTGCTTGGCATAAATTTTCAGTAGAAAGGGCTAATGTAAAAACATATTTCTAAAGTGATGAACTTGATTTGAGCAATGAAAATATAGTTGCTGCAGTTAATAGAGAGCATAATATTCATCAAAATAAATCCAAAGAGACAATTTCCATACACTATGTAATCTAAACAAAAGATGGCATCATTACAGATCAATTATAAATAAGATGGTAAGCACGACTTTGAAATGACGAATTGAATCTTTTTACTTTGAGTGCATTCCTTTTTCTTTTGGTACATGTCATAAAATTTCAATTAGTTTCTTGCTGTAATCAAATATAAAAATAAATATTCACACATTAACAAATTTCTCTTCCAAAAACAGGCTTTGGAAGGCCCCATTTAACTTCAGTGTTTCTTGACAGCATCAGCACATTGTAATAAAGGGATCCCTGAGGCCAAAAATATTATCTGAACGTGTACAATCCCTTATAGAAAGTACTGCTATACCTTACATGCAATACTCAACTGTTTAGAAAATATGTGTACACGCACTTTACATGCAACACTACTTTTTGAACAGGAATAGTCTCAGTATAAACTTCATATGTGTTTTTATTACAATTTTCCTCAGTTTATCAACCTATATCACAAAAGATTAGTGTACCATACAGAAGTTTCAGGCAGCAAGTGTGTAAGAATTGAAATACATTACCTGTTCCAGAAGAAGTTTCTGACAAAGAAACTGCAGTACCAGATTGCGTCAATGTAGCACTTCCAGCCTGAATTAAAGTTTGAGTATTTCCACTCTTATCTATTGTAAGAAAAAGTTTAATTTCTTATTTCACTTTCCCAAATGAAAAACATAATTCAACTAATAAATTCAACAGTATCCTCTATTCTTGTCATTTTAAATGAACATTAGATCATTTTCTCTATATATCAAAAAGTAAGCTCAAAGATATCGTGAAAGGATGTTTGTGGTTGGCCAGCGTCCAGGCGGCCCCATAGCATCTACAGACTTGAAACTTGGTACAAAATTAGATCGAGCCATGTAGATTTGCACCTAGGAGCCATTTTTTTAAATTTTAAATTCATTTTTTTAAATAAATTTTTTAAGCATAAGTTTTACATAATTCACCAAATTAGGGGGCAAAAACATCCCCCACCCCGTAATGTTACATATCGTTGGAAAGAGTATTTTTTTCTGAAAAAGAAGACTTTGTTCAATTTCTCTCCGTTAATTATAACAGGAGATAGAAGTGATACTAATTTAGGCATTTTTCAAGGCTCATATCGAGCAAAATTATATTACATTTGACCAAATAGGTCCAAAATCTTTTGACTGAGGTCGCGTTCGATAAGCAAAATCGGCGACTCTTCGTTTTGTTTATTCCTCATCTTAATTCAACAAAATATACAGGACTGCTTTGATTGCGCATTTTCTTGACGTTTTTTTTTTAATATTTAAGAAAGGTTGTGTCATTTTTCTAATGGCATGTTATTTTGTTTAAGTGATTTTATATGAATTACATTGCGTGTTTAAGTTAATTTTTTTTTCTGCGGGGTAAAGGAGCTGGATTTTCTGTTTGTGCTAGATTACTATGTTTTTTAATTATGTACATATTTTTTCATTTTTTATATCAGGATGGGGGGGGGGTGTCTATTTGTTTGGCGAATTATTTTAAATTGTAAAGGAACTGTTACTGTGCTTTTAAAGGGCATGTGAGCATTTCAGTTAAAGAAATTTATTATTTAACATCAAGATGGGAGGAGGGTTTTCTTTTCTTTTTCAGTGGGGACGCTGTATTTGGTGGCATATAGTCGATTGGACCCCAAATTACAAGAAGAGGGTTGGTGATCGAGCCGCCGAAGGTGACGAACGGGGGTTGGTGAGCGAAGCGAGCAGAGCCCCCTATTAATATAAAAAAATAAGATAACCTCCCAGTAGTAAAGTTTTATTCATTTGTATTTATAGAACACAAAAAAGAAAAAAACACTTTGTTTAAAGTTAAAGGTATTACAGAGAAAGCGTCTTAAGCAGAGAGAGAGAGTCTACATTTTAGTATTATTCATAACGCGAGTGTTTATAACAAGCTATGTCATTTTACTTGTGATAATTACAAGTATATAATATTTTACTCTACTTTTGATACAAAATACTTTGGAATAACAAATGTATAGCAGGTGACATTTAGTTCCCCCCCCCCCCCTAATTTTGCAAAAGTAGGAAGAATATAAAAAATACTGCCCAAGAACTTCACTAATAGAAAATTAAAACATTTTGTGCAGAATACAAACTTAAATGTATCTACAACTAAGATTTAAAATACTAAGATATAAAACATTTCAACTTACACTTTTCTCTTTGCTCTATTTTTAAAATTAAATATAATGTTCTGATTGGAAAATAAACAGCTTGAGGATAAGCCCTCCCAACTTGACTAATAATGTTAAGCATTTTCTGTCCTTCATTTCGTACAAGACAAGTCAACAGCTGCGGTACCCAAGGTAACCACTGCAAAGGTGGAACTCCAAGACTGTACTTATCGACAGCCTCGGTTAGTTGAAGAGTTTCATCGTCGTATGTTAGTAGCCATAGAATCTGCATATTAAAAAAAAACAACTGTCAGATATGCACCTGAAGGCAGAAACTTGCACTATTTCTAAAACGTGCATTTTATACATCTATATATATAAAAATGGATATATATATATATATATAACATATATGATTGTTCCTTATACAAATCCAGTTAACGTCAGATTTTCATCAAACTTGGCACAGAGGTTCCTTGATGCACTAGAATTCACATAGGCTGGGTTTAGAAATTAGAAACAATCCAAAAAGCTCAAAATTCAAATTTTTTGTCTAAAAATAGCCATTTTCTTTCAATTTTGGATAGAGCACCATTTATACTCGCGTATAAGTCGAGAAATTTAGCCCAAAAAATGAAGTTGAAAGTTAAGGGGTCAACTTATACGCGGGGTACAATTTCCGAAAATTTTTCTTGAACTACTTTTAGAAAAAAAAAAACTCAAAAACAAGAAGATTTTTTCTGATTCAGTATAACTATTTAAAAAAGGCACTAAAGAAATAAATACTCACACATTCTACTGTATTTTTGCATGGTTTAATTGTGAAATAAAGAATAAATAATAACAATAAACGACCAACGGCGCGAAAAGTGCGGGAATTGCCGTACTCTTAAAATTTTCCGATTGATAGCGTTTATCTTTTTAAAACGAAATGTAATACGGCTACATCGTAAAATTTTATTGATTATAATGCAAAATAAAAGCAACTGATAGCAAAAATTGTAACCGCAAAATCGAAGTTACAAAAACCGCGATCGTAAAATCGAACCCTTTACAAAAATCGCGATTGCAAAAATGAACCCTTTTTGTGAAAAAGAATAAAAATCGTGCTATTTTCAACACAAGAATGCTCACTGCATTTCATTTTCCTTCTTTTTAAAACGTTTATTTTCAAAAATCGCGGCAAAACGTCCCCGATCGTTTCAGAAAGTGTGGTTTCGACTTATACACGGGTTTTCGATTTTTTCCGATTTTCCTTCAAGTAGGGGGTTTGACTTATACGCGAGTATATAAGGTAATTAGAATGAGCCATTAAGCATACAAATTGATAAAATTCAACACATATAAATATGAGTATTTCCAACAAAGATTACAATTAACAATGAATTATCAATTTAAGGCTCGCCTATTTCATTTAGCACGAAATAAGTTAGAAACAATTAGCTATGTTGTATTCATAAGCACCCTAGCATGCCAGTCATATCCACTAGTAATACGTATAAAACACATTAGGAAAACTAGATGGAATTACACCTTACTTTAGCTAAATATTTTCGAGCTTTGCTTTCATTCTGATGGCGGCAGGAATGCAGAAAACATGTTAAAGCAGTTACTCCTAAAGTCATATTTCGGCTAAAAAAAAACAAAAAAATGTTAACAAAAAGATCATATTAAAAAAAAGATTAATAAAAATTAAAAAATTGGATGCAGTCATAAGGAACAATGCTGACTAATATAACTGCCCGACTATTTTTTTTTAAGTAGTTCCTCCCAATCAGGGTTGTTTGGTTTAAACCACGTTGGTTTAAACCAATCTTTTTTTTAAATTGTTTTTTTTCAAAAAATGACAAAAAAGGAAAAAAATTTCTTCAAATGTTTACATTTATTTTATGCACATATTAAAAAATGTAAAATTTAGTTTATGCAAAGTTGTAGACATAAATAATTAAGAAAATGATTTTTTTGAAATTTATTAAAAGTTTGCAAAATTTTGTTTTTTCAAATCAACATAACACTTCTCATTGTGTAATTTTTTTCACTGCCAAAGAGCAGATTTAGACAAACTTTCTTCATTATACATAATTTACATGAATAATTAATATTTATAAAGGATTGCATATGTATTAGAGATGCAATCCATTATATTTTGCTCAATTCATTTTCCACAGGTGCCAGGTTTCCATTTATGTGCATCTATTTGCTCTTTAAAACTTTGGCTTTTAATTTCCATACATTTAAGTTTAAGGAGCCATTTTGTCCCATAATATGAAGTATCAAAATTAATAGTTTGTGCCTAAAAATAATGCTTTGTATGTGTTCCAGGTGAACAAATCATAATGTTTCAAACAATTTTTTTTTTTTTGAAAAATAGTAATTTATTTCATGGTTCCTCATAATATATGAAGATTAAAAGAAAAGTTTTTAAATTCCTAGAACAAAAAAATGTAAGATTTCTGCATGTCCTTGCAAACTGAGAAAAAAAAAAAAAATAATAATGTGAGAAATCTATAAACTCTGACTAATTATCTTTTACCCTCTCCATTCCTTATTTTTTCTTCTATATGCATGAATCATTTTGATTGGCTACAAACATTTGCTGCTTCATGGCTATTGGATGCAGATTTGTTTTTTTTAGTTTTATTTTTGTGCATTGGACTTGGAGGTTTTCACATTGTTGAATACTTTTAACAGGGTTCCCACCCTCTCAGCAGATTAAAAAATAGGGCCTTTATATGGCCTTTTTCAGGCCCATTTTCCAGAATATATAGGGCCACTTGACGTTTTGTAGTCGTACTTCTGCTGAATAACTAACTTTTAAAGGAAAAGCTTATCAGTTAGTCGAAAAACATAGCTATTATGTTCTTGCACAATATATTCATTTCTATAAACAGCAAAGCTTCAACTTCCATGTACATTTTATTACCAGTTATGTATCATTTTACATTTTTAAAGCAGCTTAAGAAACGAGCAACGGGTACTATACAGCTACTACACTCACGCCAAAAATTTTATGAACAAATTTTAAATAAAATTGTAGCAGTTCCTTTTAAACCATTTAAATGTAGTACAATATGACACACACTTCAATTTATAAAATTCAAGGATTAACAAGCAGACTCTAGGCCTATATAAAAGAAAAAAATCCTATCCACCTAGGAGCGCATTCGTGGTGGTCAAATATGAAATGCAAACGTTTGGTTTAAAACTTCCACGACAATATAAAAAATTTAGACATTTTTTGGTTTTTTAGTTGCATAATTATCAATAACATTTGGATATTCTTTTGTTAACAATGCGCTTTAACTTAAAATTGAGGAACTAACTACCTTTGTGCTTGAAAAGTAAACTAAAGTTTTTTTATGTTTTATCGCGCAAAATTAGATTTTGTGAGCTAAAAATTGAAAAACCTTAATTTAAAAGTTTAACTTTGTTTCTTTTTGTTCTACTGTTCTTTCTCTTTCTCATTCATAACTTCTCTGCATCTTCTAAAATCCATTTTGCAACTCGATTTCAGACAAGACATTGTTCTTAACAGCTGACTTTAGTCGTTGGTTTGCTAAATTTAATAAAAAATCTGATAACTCTTGATTGGATTAAGCTTCTTGTGTAACTATTGTATACTGCTTCACATTTAATTTGTTTGTCTCTCTGCTTTTAATGCCTTAAATATGTGCTGGTTACAAAACTTTAGAACTTCTAAACAGTAGAATGAGATAATTATGTGCTGCCATAAAGTATCTCTGAATTTTGTACAATACATCAATATTTTATCTTTCCTTTAATGACCTAATGGGAGCACTGCTGCTAGTAGCATGGAAAATTCTATTTTAAGCTATTAAAATTATAATTTTACAAATTCAACTTTTCAAAATACTGCCTTTCAGTACAAAATCATAATTAAACATTATGTGCTTGATTGTCTTAATTGTTTTCCAAAAAATGAAGCAATGGAGAACCTAATGCTTATTAAAATCAAGCTTGGAAAAATTAATAGGTATATAAATAGAAAAAATAAATTGTTTGTTATCAAAATATAAGCTAAAATTAGCTAATGGAAGGTATCTATTGTCAAAATAACGGTTAATTGTCAAAAATATTAAAATGTTTGCAAGATGCATTTGGATTGAAATCTTCAACAGAGGAAGCTTCGTCCGCGACGTAAATGCTAGATGTTGACAAGCTTCTAAAAATAAATTACTTTTTTCTCAAAATAAAATATAAAATAAGTTAAGCTGAGGTAGCATGTGTCAAAATAATATTGGATTGTGAAAAATATCAAAATTTTTGCAAGATGCAAAAGGATTGAAATTTCAGATAAGGAGAATATTTTTCGCGAAGCACATGTTCAGAATATCGCCATAGCAACCGTCATAACGTACGGTTAACAAAAGCAGAAGTTATGCCACTTTTTCGCGATATTCGCTAGAAAAACGGTCGTTTTGGCGCAGTCAGGCGCAATTTCGATCTAAAAGTGCGTTTGGGAGCAGGATGGCGCAAGATTCTTTATTTGGCGCAATTTGAGCCACGCTGCGCAAACAAGATACGCCGCTTCGCATGTATTCCGTGGTGCAAACAAGATACGCCGATTTCTCTTCGAATCCGATTCAAGATTTCCTTCCGATACAAGATTTCTCTTCGTATCTTGTTTGCACTACTGCAAACAAGATACGAAGAGAAAACAGAAATGAACCCTATTTCAACTCGCCGTGCAAAATCGACCCACGCTACTACGTATCAACAATCGTCGAAGAACGTCCATAAAATAACAAGTTCGGCTGTTCAGCAGATTTATTATTCTCTTTTATTTTTTGTCTTTTTTCTTTGCAACCAGGAGCACAGCCTTCTAAATACTTGTGTTAAGATGGCTGTGCCAGGAGCCACGTATACGTCACGGAAAACGATACCCAATAAAAGCTCACCCTCACACCACAGGCTTGGCTAAAGCCCGATAAGTCTCACCTCAGGGTGCATACTCATTTTTAAAAATGAAAATTAAGGACTTTTTAAGGACTCCCAAATTTTTTTAAGGACTCATAGGAAAATATTTAAACAGCTTTAGGAACACAATTTCAAATTTACGAGTACATTAAAATTTAAAGTGCAGAGAGATTCGCAATGGACCCTGATTCAAATGACAATGAATGATTAAGAGACTACCATTCTGAATTGGGAACGGAAAGTAACTATAGAAAACGCTACAAATAGGATAAACAAACGACATCGTCTATGCTTTTCTAGAGTTAAGCTCTTTAATCTTTTTACTCGTTGAATTTACTATTAATCTGGCCAACTTTTCTAAGTTTAGGATTGTTTTGTTTATATTTGTTACTGTTATTTCATTTTCAATGCATTAATCATTTTTTCAAATATTTTTTTACTAAATTGACCTTATTTTTTACCATTGCTTAAATACGCTAACACTAATGTTGCTTATTTACATGCTTAGGTCCTTTTAAATCTTTGTTCTTAAGCCATAATGCCTGACATTATTTTTCCAAAGATATTTTGTATGCTGGTTACGAACAGTGTTTAACGGACAGGAAAAATAATTTCAAAAATATTATGTAAAAAATAATTGTTTTATTAAGGAAAGAAAAATCGTCCTTAAATGTTACGATAGACCCCAGAGGGTACATACTTTTTTTACTAAAATTGTTTTCTGCCTATGATATAATATTTAAAAAGACATTTTATAAGAGGAAACAAAATCAGCAATTAACACAAACTGGGAAGCTGGGAATCATTTTAAAAACTCAGCTTCTTGTTTTTGAGATTGTGAAAGATGTAATCCTTGATGAAGATCACAATAAAACGGCTACAGAACACACTTTACAACGGTTGTGTGCTGCAATCTGTTGATAATGAATTGAAACAACACCAAAGTAATCATTGAACACTATTATTTGGTTGAAATGTTCATTTTTGGTTCACTCAGACACACTTTTTGGAACGTCCCTAAAAAGGGACGCTAGGCATTAATGGATTAATTTCAATTCATTTTGAATGTTGTTTTATTTTTACATTTTTAACTTGTTTTTTGTTTCCTTCACTAATTATTCTTAATTTTTTTTCGATGGAAATTTTATTAATTGTGGATAATAAAAATTTCAATGGAATTGCATCATAGAAATTTTTAGGTGGGAGGTTTTGTGGCCTCCCAGATGTATCAATCTTTTTTTTAAATCCAAAATTACGTAAAATTATACTAAATATGAACTGAAGATGTTTAAAATCTTAAAATAATTGAAAAAAAAAAGGATTGATTCAGTATTTTATTTTCTGATAGAAGCAACTCTTAAAAAATACGGGATTTCGTTTAAAATTTTCGAATTTAATAAAAAATAAAAATAAATTTCATTTATTTTCTTCTTAAAAAAGCGAATGAAACAACAAAAATGCAAAAATCCGATTCCTGTAGCGGATGCAAAGAGATTGCAGTTTTCAAAGTGATGGCATCAAAAGCATAAAAACGGTATATAAAAGGATTTATTTTGGAAAAAAAAATTTAAATTGCATTTTAAAAGTCTATGATAAACATATTTTATTTCTGTGAACACAATTAATGTAAAGATAAAATGAAACGATCCATTCAGCGTTTAACATTTAGACTCATAAAAGTTAATTTTGCTTTAAAAAACTTAAAATAAGGATCTGAACAAAAAAATAAAGCGAATTTTCATTTATTTGCCTCCTAATAAAGAGTAATTAGCTTGAAAAATAAGAAAAATTCGATTTTCATATTGGATACAAAGAGATCACATTTTTCAAAATGAAAGCATCAGAAGTATAAAAACGGTAAATAAAATAATTTATTAAAGTCAAATAATTTTAGAATACATTTCATCAGGTTTATATGATGAATGTCATTAATAATCACCGACATATTGGCCAAAAATTCGGAGAAGAAAATGCGGAAGTAGGGAGGCGTAGCAAAACAGACAATACCAGACTTCCAACATTAACAGATGAAAAAATACATTAATTCCTGAATATTACTGAAACACCACCCCTGTAAGCATCTAACAAAAAAAAATCTTGATAATTTTCTGCCAAAATAAGGTCAAAACGTCGCACCAAAGACATCAGATGGCAATAATTTTAAATAGCTGGTCACTCTATCAGAAGCAATCCTATTTTTTCTCCAACCCTTAGCTATCTGTTCGCAGTTCCAAGTTCATTTCGCAGATAATTGCTATTATTATTATTTCCTTTTTGTTTAAGTCATGAGCTGGGAGAAAAATCCTTACTCTGCATTTCCAGAAGAAAAAAAACCTGAAACAGTCTTTTGAAAATTAAAGAAAATTTTCCAAAATTAAGGACTTTTTAAGGGTTTTTTAGGGACCTTAATTTTGCTTGATAAAATTAAGGGTTTCTTAAGGAAGTACGAACCCTGCACCTTGATCTGCGACCTTGAATCTCCACGCTGTGTTACGACGATCGAGAAAAAATGGAAGGGAGCGAGATGCGTACTTAGAATTTTTACAAATTCTTAAAAAAAAAAAAAAAAAAAAAAAATAGGGCTTTGAATCATTTTTAGGGCTTTTGATAAAATATATGGCCTTTTTAGGGGCCCCTAAAAATCAAACTCAAAAATCAGGCCTTTATAGGGCCTTTTTCAGGCCCGTGGGAACCCTGTTTAAATATAATCTGATTGCATTTTTCAATTTCTTGCAGAAGATGTTACATTTTCTGCAAAATATATTTCATGAAACAGAATTTGCTACTAATTTACTTTTCCTAAGGAGTCTGTACATTTTATATTTTGAATTCCAATACTATTTCTGCTTACTTGTTTACAAGATCATAAGGTGAAACTTTTCTTTTTGAATTTGTTTAGATTATGCTTGAAAATATGCTCCCCCCCCCTTATTTGAAAATTATTTGTTTTGATATAATAAATTATGTTTTCTTGAATCATCACTACTTTTTGTCTCAACCTGCATTATATCTACTTCTTGAAGTATTTCCTGAGAGGTCTATGCATTCATACCAATATATTAATTGAGTTTATTTTAATTAATATTTTCCTATAAAAAGCTATTTTAATGATGAATTAAATTACAATGTTTTGTTCTTATCTCCTTAAATAGTCAAGAAATGTGGTTTTATGACTGTTGAAGATTGATTGATTATTAATTACACCGAACTTTTATTACTTTCTGAAAAAAAAAAATATTTTTTTCGAAAATTATATTAAAACCAAAAAAACCCGGTTTAAACCAAAAAACCTAGTTTAAACCAAAAGAACCGTTTTTTTTTTCCAACCCTGCTCCCAATTATGCATATTCACATGTAAATAGACATTTGAATGATTGAAGGTAATTTTTTTAATGCCATAAAGTAAAGAAATATATTTTTTTGAAAAAATTAAAAACCTAGTAAGATGAAATTCCTTTATGGACATTTTTGCTGTATGAAAGTGAAAAATACTACTTGAAAAAGTAATTCTCTCACATAGGGCAATCTCTTACATTAAAATTTGATCAAGAATATAAGAAATCAACTAAACTACCCCTTTTAATGCATTGTTTTAAAAATGTTTAGTAAAAATCAACAATTTACACAGTCTAAAAAAATTATGACTTTTTAGATTATATTGGAAATGAATTTCTATAAATTCTTACTTCTCCGGCTTCTCTTTAGTAAACATATGTTCCGTGTAATCTCCCCATAGAGCCCATGCTTTCACTAATGTGTCATGAAGTTGACACCCGGCACTGAAAGCTTTATTGGCGTCTTCTGAGCGACCCATCTGGGCCAAGAAAACACCTTTCAAGGCATGGAATTCAGCAGTCATTTCTTTTGTAAAATATTTTAAATTTGTTGATTCAATAACATTCAAGCCTTCATGCAATGCATAAGTCGTCTGAAAAGAGAGAGATAAAAGGTTTAAAATAAATGCTTTTTAATGAAAGAAAATTAATCATATAATTTATTTAATAACTAAAACAGGGCTTGGAGTTCAAATTTTAAAATTCCAGGACATTATTCAGCCACGGCTTTTTGAGCATGTGGCACCCACAATACATATCTGTACATGGTATAGCAATATAAAAGGCTAATTATACTTATCTTTTTTTTCTGGAATTAAATATCTTGAACACACTAATTTTATACACTGGAGAGAGGAAAATTATGATCTCCGGCTAGCAGATGAAGCCATTAGATGGTAATAAGGCATATAAAGAAAAAAATAAATCCACAACCAATACCGAACACACCACAACCACAACCATACATTCTCCGATCTGGTGATCAGTGGAGGAGGGGACTGGTTTTAACCGCTGTTTAACCGCGCTACGGAGCGCGGCAGTAAGAAAATACAAACATTCTAGCCGATTCTACGCTATTTTTTTTAAATAATAGAAAGTATTGCTTGAAATTCCAGGAATCCCAGGACATTGAGTGCAATTCAAGGACATTCCAGGACATGAAAAAAAAAAAAAAAAAAAAAATCGGGAAATCCAGAAATTCCAGGACAACTCCGAGCCCTGCTAAAAACAAAAGTAACGGAAGGAAAATCTTATGTAAAACTCTGAGCTTACAGATTCTCAAGATTTTAAATTTGTTCCAAGGGGGGAAAAAAAAAATCAAAACTCCTTTTTCTCCCCCCCTTTAGGAGGAAAAATACACAGCAGGGCTGCAACCTTCTATAAATATTAAAGAAAACTCATCTCTTCAATAAGAAAATTGGAACTGAAGATGTGGATGGGTTTGTAATTACAATGTTTTAAGGAAAACAAATCGCACATAATGCTAAATTGAATTCTTTAGTAGCATTGTAAGTTAAACTGGAGGATTACACTTGTTCTTGCAAAATAAGTAAACATATGATTAATGGTTGATAAAATTTGTATTGACATGTATGAGCAAGATTAGTCAGTTTGATCCCAAAACTTGAAACGCATTTCATAAAAGACTATAAATGCAAAAAAGATTTTTATATACCTCCTGCAGATCATTTTTACCAGATACATGAGCCATTTGTAGAAAGCATTTAACTTGCTGACGGATTTTCTGAAAGCAATCGACAATAGGGACACTTGGGATCGAGTGAATTCTAAACAAAACAAAATTGAATAAGTTCCATAAATTCTACTAAAAATGCTGAAATTTTCAATGAAATTATGGTTATACATTAAAAACTTCAAAAGATTTCATAGACGATAAGACTAAATTTTAATCATTTGTTGAACAAATTATCCAGTAGTTTGTTACACAATTTTTATTTAAAGGAAATCAAGTTTTATTACAGTATTTCTAAAAGAAAACAATAATATATACAGGGACGTCATTTCAAGTTTTTCCAGGGGGGGGGCAAAGGGTCCAAACTAGGGATGGACCGGATATCCGGTATCCGGCCTATTCGACCGATTTTTTAACTGTCCGGTATCCGGTGATATCCGATCCGGCTGACCACTCAGGATACGGATATCCGCCAAATTCTCGTAGGATATCCGGCAGAATATCCAGTATTGATGGGGGAGATATCCGGAATTGATATGAGGGTTATCCGGTATGATGTGAGGACCCTATTGGAAATTTTCTTTTGCGAAAATCCCAGTTAAAAATTTCATCATTTAATAAACCTTTTAGATGATGTAATTACTTTTCATGTTTCCTTTACCAATGTTTGCTTCTAAAACAAAAATTACATGTTATACCTCCCACTTTGTACTGGACGTGGTAGCATTCTGTATAATGGACTTTTCACGATTTCCAGATAAAATATAATTGTCTTTAGCTTTTTAAAAATATTTTAGTTACAATATTTAGAAAAAAAAAGCTACAAACCATCAAGGACTAATGTGTGACAAAAGGGTGGGAAAAACTTAGGCTCATATCGTTAGCTCAAAACAATAATCGCCGCAGCTTTTAATATAAATTCTCAAATTAATCTATTTATTGAATTCTTTTATTTTTAGTTTTTGTAATTTTAACAAAAAATGCATTCCATTAACACCAAATGATGTTGTAATAGGATATTTTTTACTTTGCCTTGATTATATTGTTTTATTATAATAGAAATCACATACAATAAACTATCCAACATTAGCTAAAGTGTTCAAATCTGTTCCCAGGAATCATCACAACTTAGCCATGTTTTTTTTTTCTTTTCTCTTCTTTTTTTTTTTTTAAATTTAAATGTGAGTAAAGAAACTTTGAATCTTGTTTTTTTCCCGTTCTTTCTTTTTTTCTAATCATTTCCTTTCAGAAAAGATATTTTTTTGCTGTTAAAATCTGTTCACGTCTATCACGCTGCTCTGTAGCTCCTCAAGAACATGTTGAACATGACCCTTAATAATATTCAATCAAGTCTCAATGACTTAAAGCATTATAAACTCAAATATACCTTTATGTTTGTTTTCATTCAATCCAAAATTCTTGAAAAGAGATTAGGAACTGCTTATAACTCGAACTACCAATAACTCTAAGCTTTTAGCTGGACCCTTGAGACTTCGAGTTATCAAAACTTGACTGTATTTAAGATGTTAATTTGCATCTTAAGAAAGTTAATCTTTATTTTTTTGGAATTAAACTAAAATTTTCAGTTAATTATTTCAAAAATATAAGTTTATTAATTTATGTTTTTAGAGAACATTTTTAGAATAATTTTTTAGAATAATAATAATATATGGGTCATTTCCGCGAAAATGGTCCAAATCAGTCCCGATACTTCAGAATTTTGATAATCAATTTTAATATTTACCACCAATCAATTGTATTTCTTTTATTTGTTATCCATTTAATTGTGTGATATCAAGTGTTACTTATTTGGGCATAAAACATTTATAAAGGACAAAAAAAAAAAAAAAAAAAATCGCCAGAAGGAAAAAATGACATCCCAGCTTCAAGTTGCTAGGACTTAAAATGCAATTTAAGATTAAGCTGAAATGCAACAACAAAATTAATTGCACTGCACAGCACAAAAAAAAAAAAAAAAAAAAAAAAAATATGCTTCTGATACCCTTTCTGCTGATTTTTATAAATGTAAAAAAAAATCTTGGGAAAACACTTATTTATCTTCGTCCCTAGATTTTTTATGCTCTGAGTTGTCCACTGTGTTACCAGCCTTTCAAAAGTAAAATAAACAATTACATTCAATCTGATAGTTTTTTTTTAAGAAGTGTAAGTAGAATATCTTCTGTGATTACTTAGATATTGAGCTATATAGTCAGCAACTAAGATGAGCCCAATTCTTTTCTGATGATAGTTAATTTGAACTGCTGGATGTCCACTCTGTTACAGTTGCATTAATGGTGGAAAAAAAAAAAAAAATTCTTAACATCCTAAAACTTATTGTCTGCAATTTTAAGTTATTTTATATCTATTCTGTAATTAACTTTTCTTTACGATTAGAAAGATATTTTTAAACCCCAATTTTTCCTCTCTATTAGTGTTACACAAAGTGGTCAAAATATTCAAAACCCCTTCATGAATGACTCACATACAAGCCATTTATACATTATGCACAAATAAATAGAGAATAATTTTTAAAACAATGATTAGTTGGCGGCAATAATTTAATTTGATAAACTGAACTCCACAATTTCAAACATGATATGTACCACTTTCGTTGGAATTACTCATACTTACGTACATTATGTGTATATATATATATATATATATATATATATATATATATATATATATATATATATATATATACATATATACATACATATATACACATATATACATATATACACATATATACATATATACACATATACACATATACACATATATACACATATACACATATACACATATATACACATATATACATATATACATATATACATATATACATATATATACATATATATATACATATATATATACATATATACATATATATATACATATATATATACATATATACATATATACATACATATATACATATATACATACATATATACATACATACATATATACATACATATATACATACATATATACATATACACATATACACATACACACATACACACATACACACATACACATATACACATATACACATATATACATATATATACATATATATACATATATATACATATATATACATATATATACATATATATACATATATATATATATATATATATATACATACATATATATATACATACATATATATATACATACATATATATATACATATATATATACATATATATATATAAAGATGTTAATTTGGATCTAAGAATTTATCTTTATTTTCTCGAAATTATGTTAAATTTCAATATTATTATTTTTGAATTAGTTTATTAATTTGTTTTTAAAAAAGTGAATGTGTTTAGCATGGCTCTTAATGTGTTTAAAATGATAATTTGCATCTTTTATGAATATGCATCTTAATTTTTCGGAACTAAAGTAAAATTTAAAATTAATTATTTTAGCATAAGTTTATTATTTACTTTTTTTTAACGCACTGGTCCTGTTTTAATGTTTTCTTAACTTGCATGTAAAAAAATTATATGCGTATTATTCTTTAAAAAAATTTCAAGGCAAAATTTTGTTTTATATTATTGCAAAATTGGAAACAAGAAACTGTGTTACTTTTTAATGAAATTTAAATTCATATAACTCTAATACTATATGCATTAATTTGAAAAAAAAAATCGTTTACTAAGCTTAGTTTTTTTTTTCTTTTTGTAAATCAACTATCATGTACATGATATTGATGAAATATTTAATGACCATCATTTATGCAGAAACTTATTGAAATGATATCTGAAACAAAAAAGCTTTAAGTTTAAGCGAAGAATAATTAAAAGTTTAAACTATGGGTACATACAGAAATATTTTTCTATCAATTTTTTAAAGTTTACCTCTTTTAAAGAAAAAATGTAGAAATAAAACACAATATGCTAGTGTTTCATTTCATATGTAGTGCCACTCGTGTACAATAAAATATAGATGCTTTAAAAATTATATTTCAATGTATTTAACACGTTCTTAAAGAAATGATGCGTGGAACAACTTTGATTTTTTTGTATTGAAGCTGAATTTTATAAAAATAAGCGAACATGCTATGTAACTGTAGTACCGGATATCCGGTATCCTGTAGGTGATGATCCACCGGATATCAGATATCCGGCAAAATCACTATCCGGTCCATCCCTAGTCCAAACACAATGCAATTTCACCGGAAAACATCAAAAACCACGCCCACTTATATGTAAATACATTGATTTCTCAAAGCCAGGGGGGGGGGGCAATTGACCCCCCCCTGCCCCCCCTAAATGACGGGCCTGAATATATACTTTGTACAATTTCACCTCATTACAAACCAACCCCATTTCAACAAGAATTGAAGGGACCAGGAACCATTTCTTTTTGCAGTGGAATATTCTACCGAAGTTACAACAAATCATTTGTGGATCTTAGCAGTATTTTTTGAATTCCAGTAGCATTTTTAGCATCATCGTTGCTCCATATTTATTCAAAAATATCACCTGCTTTAAGGATTACAGCAATTTCAATAAAAAATTTTTTATTATCAAATTTAAAAAAAAAAAAAAACTATATTTTGTTCAGGAAAGATCAAAAATGAAGTTTCAAAGATTGGCAGTGGGTCATCAACATAATGAAAACCTATTCCATGTCCTGATGAACAATTTTGAAGAAGAATGACAATAAACTACAGAGTGATATGGGGTAACAGACAATAGCTAGTTCTATCCATGAAAATAGAAATGCCACAGGCAATTCTTCCTCTATGCAAAAAAGGCTAAACATATTCTCATTGAAAAAACTACAAAATCGTGAATAATTTCTAAATATGAAACTTAAAAAACACTGAATTGCAAAGATTGTCAGAGAAACGGGGAGGAACTTTCATTTTAACAAATATTATGCATGAGAATCATGAGATTAATGAAATGAAATAGAAAACCAAACTATAAGCTAACATTCGTTTCCGCACACCATTTTGTATTGACCAAATTAAGAAAGTTCAACTGTATCAGCAATGGGGTTGTGCACTGGGCTGGATAAAATTGTACGTATGATAATGTTAGAATATGTAACAAAAACCGTGTTGTAGAAAACTGGTGTCCAAGCTTTAAATGTGTTGCATAATTAATGTTTGATTATTTTATTCTATAAATAGAGAATATTCAATGTAGATTTAAGGCAAGGGCCGATTGAAAATTTAGTTCACTATGGCTAACATTTTCCGATAAACCGCTAGTCAATTTGAGAAAATAGCTATCATTCTAGATTTAGCTAAAGTGACATTTTACTCAAGTTAACAGTTTACAACATAGCAACCAGGAGTTGTAACACATTTGCAAAATATTTGAAACAAGGTTGGATCCAAAGCAGTCTTGGAGCCAAAATGTCCAGCAGGTCAGGCTGTTCTCTATGTGGGTTCTAGCTAAGGCTAACGTTTCAAAAAATGGTGGTGATTAAAATGCCAAGCAAAACTTTGCTAAAAAAGTCTTTAGAACTTAAAATCAAATTACCTCCCCAGTGCCTCTTGACAAACACTGGTCAAACCATGCTTCCTGGCTATCTTTCCATAGTGAATAATAGACTGAGCAGAAGCGTGGACTCCAAGCATTGCATGATTAGCCTGAGCTTCAATCTGTTGACCATTTTGGATGGGCTCATAGCTGGAGACAATTGTCTTGTAGTGTTCTTGGCGCCAGTAGAAGATCTCGCTCCAATGAGAGAGATCATCGCTAATGACAGGCAAGCGATTTCTCCAGGTCTTTACAATCGCCTTCATGTCATGAAGACTAGGTACTCTTCCAATATTTGCAGGCATTAGACCCTGATGTATCTGAACTGCATCTTGAAGCTCCATAATTTGTTGAGCTGCCTGTAAGAAAAAAATTACTGCTTCAAAATCAAGTACTGATTGCTAATCCATAAAAAGGGTTCCGTAATCTTGAAAGAAACAATTTTTAAGTTATTTCTCAACTTTTTGACACTAAGTGCCTTCACATTTCGGTACTATAATATATGTGCTTACACATGATTATCATAGTGTCAGGATTTGCAGTAGACTTTTTCATTTTAAGCAACATTTTGGCAACTTTTAGGGGCAATTCAAGATTTTGTTTGAATACAAAATGGCAGCCTGACCATAGTTTACTACATAACAACTGACTAACTAAACTGAAAATAAATTTTCTCTCTTACAGCAATAATTACAACCTTCAAGTTATTCGTCAAAAAAATCGGAACAAAGCAGGAATACCGTTTTTTAACCATATAGCATGTTAAATAATTAGAAGGCACTTTAATTTGCAGTTGTCTTTTCAAAACTCCTTTCTTTTCAGTTTCAAAAATTGGCAATTCCGGGATTTTACAATGGACAAGCTCTTTTTTTGTGTAAATTTTGTACAATGGTCATTTCTATAATATCTGGTCAACAGTAGCATTCTACATTTAATTTTTTTGGACCCTCTTTTATCAGACTAGAGCTAATTTTCATTTTTAAATCATGAATATTCTTGCAATTTCAACAATTTGCAAATCTATGTACATACTTTTTCTAGTTTATCTTTTAAAATTTATTTATGTAATTTTTCTTTTCATATACTAATAGAATGGTTCTCAATCAAAACTTGCAAAATTGATCAGTTACAAATCAAAAACCATTTTTGCATTCAGCAATTTGTAATTTTTTACTTTCTCATATTTTCCAATGTTATCTGGGAAAAATAAATATATTTTTAATCACTTAAATTTACACATGATGCTCAGGCAAGCAAAATCCATCTTAATATATGGCTATGTGAGTCAGGCAAAAAAAAAAAAAAAAAAAAAATATTGAACCCTACACTCCTTGAGTGATTTATAATAATCTAAACATACAAAAGAAAACTAAACAAGATTCAAACTAAGAGTAAGAATGATATAAATGTCCAAGCAGAGAAATTGAGTTTTACAGACATGGATGAACACTAATTTTGAAATTTCTAAATAATTGGGATAGGAAGGTAAGAAACAGCTAAAATATCACAGGCATGTTTCTTTTATGTAGAGTAGTAAAACATAAGTTTTAAAGATTAAATGGTTCACTTTTCAAAATAAATTTTGTGAAAAGTATGCTCGAAAATGAAAAATATTGTAAAGGATTTACTTTTACAACGAAATATTTTGTGAAAAGTCTGCTTATAAGATTAAATATCTAGTGAAAAGTTAATTTTGACCAAAAATTACTTTGAAGGGTCTCCCCTAAAGACACCCAAACAGATGGCTGTAAAATTTTCCAATTTTTTTTTTTTTTTTTTGGGAATACCAAAAAAGTTTAGTACAGTTTTAGGAGATGAAAAACTGTTTAAGGATTTTAAGGGGAATGCGAACCCGGGATTGTGGTTACATGAAGGCAAGGCACACTTTTACAGTAACTGGCTTAAATCAATAAGAAAAAACACTTTAATTGATAATTTTATATTCAAACTAGCCGGGTACCCGGCCCTGCTTTCTGCCCGGTAATGTGTTTCAGTGAAACTCATTCATAATTTTTTCAGCATTAAAGTGCACATCCATATACATAAATGGCTACTTCTGTAAACAATGGCTATTTTTTCTGTTTGGATAAACTAAAAAAACTATTACACACCCTAAATACAAATGCAAGCTACAAATAATGTTTAGGTAAATAGGAAATGTTATAAGCTTGGTATTTTAAAATAAATATATATTTACAGTATCAATCACTCGGGAGTCAACCATTTCCAAATATTTCCCGTTAAATAAGTCCAATTATTAGTTTCTATCCTTGTGATAACTTGGTGAAAACATCTTATGTACCTAATTTAGAAAAAAATTGACTATAAACACTTTCTATTTTCTAACTGTTGTCAAAATTCTCTTTTTATTAAGCCCCAAGCGATTATTGGCACAGACGAATATGAAAATCCTTAGAAAGCAATAAATTTCATACCTACTCCAGAGAAGCCTTGGTTCACATTTTCATTATGATTACTATTAATATTGTTGTTGCGAGGCAACCAAATTTTGCAACAATGGACTGAAAATTTAATCATTTAACGGGAAAATTACATGAAATTTACTATTTTCCTTAATAACTTTTTTAAACTAAGCTTTTTAGAAATAAATTATAGCTGATCCTACTCCCTGTTACTGTAGCTATCTACGGTGAAAAAAATGGTTAAAATCGGTCCAGTAGTTTGGAAGATTACCCTGGACATACATGCAAAAAGTAGTCATTTATATATATATATAGATGCCTCATTTAAATATTACTCAATTTAGTACCTTCTATTATGCAAGTTAAGCCTAAGGTAAGATGGGTTACTTGTGACGAAGGGTTGATATATGCTCCCCAACAGCATCAATGCAATAATCACAGGCATAGCCAGAAAAATATTTAAGGGAATTTTCTGAGCTTTTAGTGCTGTAATTTTTTATCTTGATGAAATTTATTAGGCAATTTGCATCAGTATTTTGTTCTGCCAAACTGGCTTTATTTTCTTGATAAAATTTATTCCTGAGATAGCCATTTTTATGTTCTACAGATGAGTAAAAGATGGCATTTTTTATCTTTTTCCTTCCGTTTAAAACAATAAAAAAGTAATTGATTGCTGAAAAATTAATATTAATCTCCAAGAATAGGATTTGTTTAATATTTAAACTAAAACACCCCTCCCCCCCTTTTGTCAAAAATTGTTTTTACTTTTTGATGGAAGATTTCGACAAATATCAGTTTTACAAAAAATCTTGACGTGATAGAATTTAATTGTTTTTTTTTTTTAATCAGCCCCAAAAAGTAAATAAAATTCAGCCATTGGTTATCTTATTTTTTCATCACAGGACTGTGTAATTAATTGTTGGGAAACTACTTAAAATAACATTATGAAGAGAAATTCTATCTATGGAAGCTTTATTTGGTCTAACAGTATGATTCATTTAAATTAGTCAACAAAAACTAAACCAGTACTTGCCTGCAAGATCGGTAAGTGAACATGAGATACAATATGAGGTAATCTTCGCCATTCACGAATGCATATATTAGTGCATAATTCAACTATCCTTTCAATCATATTGAAGGCACGGTCTTCAGGATTGCATATTACTAAATAGCCTTTATATAGCTGAACTTTCCACGTCAACTCTCGCGGGCAATTTTGTTCAACCTATAAGGAAGAAATTCTGGTTATTGAATCTAAAATTTGAAATAAAATACATCAATTAACTATAAAAACAAAGTACACATCACCCACACACATGTGCTATAAATAAAAGCAGCAAATTTATGTTATCTTGCTTGGGGGGAAAGCATAAGCCATGCCTACAAAATATAAAGTTAAGTAGCTAAGATTACGTAATAAACTCAACAATATTCTGCTTTAGGAGTTTACATTCAAAATTAAGTGTTACTTCAAATTGAAGAGAAAAAAAATCACATACAAATTCTAGAGCTTCTTTCATAACAGGCCAATTTGGTTGACGCCAAGCAAACTCTAATGCCAAATACGGATCCACAATTTGTTGATTTGGAGACATGCCTATTTGCAAGAGATTCTCCCACATGTTCAATTCTCGTAAACACCTAAACAGAAATTAAACAATACTTTATCAATAAATATATTTAAATTCTAAAGAGATGCCTAAAAATAATAATGACCAATATCATTTTAAGCAATTCTTTACAAGGGATAAAAAAGTTGTTTTAATAAGTTTAAAAGAAAGATTTTGAGGTAACGATAAATTAAAAAACATTCAATTTTTGTGATAAAAACAGAGCAAACATTTGGCTCTTACAATGTATATATATATATTGTATATATATATATATTGTATATATATATATTGTATATATATATATATATTGTATATATATATATATATATATATATATAGTATATATATATATATATATATATATATATATATATATATATATATATATATATATATATTTAATGTAATTAAACCCATAATACAAGGGAAAAAATACATATTACTATCGGCAATCACTTGTAAAACTCAAGATTCGGCGTTCATGTGAATATTTGCAGGAGAAAAATGTCTTATAGCCAAAGAAAAAAAACCCACACTAGCTGAAAACATTTATAGTTATACAGACCATTCTACTTTATTTCCATCAGACCAGAGCTGCTAGATTCTTTTGATTTGAACTATTTCATTCAGAAGATGCTTGAATTTTTTTCTCAGAAAATTAGGTAAAAAAAAAATATATTAAAATTTTTATATCAAATAAAAATACCAGACATAAAAATTTGAATTATTATAATTCTACATCACAAAAGCATAAAAACAAACCGACAAGTTTAATTAGAAAATTAATCCTGTTTAACAAAATTTAATCAAGTATTAACGACTTTTACATTAAGTATTCAAAAGAGCACACAACACTGATGACCTTAGTATCATTCATAATTTGAAACAGTTTTTAAACAACGCACACTTTCAAACAATTTCCCTGCTTTTTCCAGCACTTAAACTATTTCTTAGTTTCTATTCTGAAGAAAAATCAACATAAAGGATAATATATCAACCAACTCAATTTCTGAAACAAATTTATGATTAGGTAACATCTGTGCTGTAATTGGGGGAAAATATTTGGCGGAGCCATTTTTTAAGAGGTGTATGTCCAAAGAATATTAGATTACCTATGCATGTTTCAATTCAACAAGTACATTTTATTAAAAATAGGCAAGTTTAACCAATTTACTTTTAAATCTGATTATTTTTACAATAATAAGCCAAATATTTTAGGAAATGGCATTTCCTTGCATCCTCTTCTTCCAACTACAGCACTGAGTAATCTATACAAATAAAACAAATGTGTATATTCCCTATAGAAATTCAGTTTACGTTGGATCTCGACCAAGTTTGGCAGGGAGGTACTTGGTCACTCGGAAATGGTCGAAGGGAGGGGTCGAATGCTAAAAAAGTACTGAACTGTTCAAGCTTTAATTTAAAGACTCAAAAATGGTGTAAAATGGTTCTTTTCACCCAAAATAATTATCAGATCTTTATTTTGGTCTCACAGGAAAGATTGAGGAAAAAAAGTTTAAGAAAATTTAATTCCTATGGTTTTGAAAACTGCTAATTGATAACTTCACCCAGAAAAAAGAGAGGAGCTTGAGAGTTAGTAAATATCAATTTCAAATTCGATATCTAAAAATGGTCTGCACAAGCATGAATGTAAAACTAATTAGCGTGAAAAAAATCATTGATAATAATTAGCTGAACTATTGTCATTTTTTCTTGAGTTTGAACAAATAAAGTTATTGCTTTTGCTTACACGGCTTTTCCTGTGATGGGGGGGGGGGGGGGGATTAAAAACTTTTTTGGCGATTGATTAATTTTTCATACTGCAAGCTGGCAAAATATTGACCTTAATCAGTGCTTTTAGACATGCGTCATTTAAAAGAATTTTTATTCTCAAGGTAGACTGTGCAAAGCAGCTAGTATAATATAAAACAATAATATAAAACATACATTACCTAATCCAGTGTTTGTACCACAAATTTTGCTCACTAGTCAATGAAATTGGTGTGCTACCACCATATTCTTGAAGACTCTTTCCTATAACTCGTTCATATGCGCCAAGAGCTTGCATGAAGAGGCCTTGTTGTTCTAGAGCCACAGCCACACCTGTTTCGGGAAATTTAGAACGTTTTTGCCACAGCCCTCCCCAGAGGTCTTCTTCTTTCAAACTAGAGTACATCTCAGCAATGTAATCCAAGGCATCGAGTTGCAAGTTCTGAGAGGCATCTGGATCTCCCAGATCCGAAGGAATTCTCGATTTTACTTGGACACCAATTCCCTTATCAAAGCAGATTTGTTCTAACAACAGCGTAGCTCTGTGCCATTGATTATGATTTTTACCTAAAAACTACAATAATGGTTCATAAGTATTTCAGACAAAAAAAAAAAAAAAACTGAATTTAATAAAAAGGAACAATAATTTTTTAGAAAAAAAATGTGTATGTTAAAGCATTTTCAATGAAATTCAGATCATTTGAACAAATAACACAGGTATTAAACTTAATTATAAAGAAAAAAAAAATACCAAAACACATTTGAACCTCAAGTTTATTTTGACTATGTTTCAAGCTATTTGCTGCATATGTATGCGTGATAAAGAAGTCAAGATATTTTGAAAAATTAGTAGGTCTATATTAGACTGCACTATATTAGGATGCACTGATAAGCAAATTGGTCAATTAATGATTAAACAGCAGTTGATTAATCGGCCGATTAATCGCAGAGCCAATTAATAATCATGATTATTTTTCTTAATACTACTAATTTCTCTATCAATTTTTTTCCTTTCAGAATTTTGATTTTACAAATAGTTACTAAATTATTTCTGAAAGACCATTTATTTTTCTCTATTTTCCTAGTTTTCCAAAAATATTTTCTAAATGTCATCAAATTTCTTTGGGCCAATTTTCATATTGTTGCATATGAAGTTACATTGTATTAACCAGACGTGAAAAAAAAAAGGAGGAGGCTACAGTGAGCAGGCTAATTTTTTAAGTTGCACTTTTAATGTAATTTTCCCTTTTCTTTTCTTTTTTTTTTAAATAAATGGTGGCCATTTTACCCATGACTTATTCTTTATGAAAATTATAAGGTTACCTAAAAGCACTGTATTAAAGGAGAAAAATATTGACGCATGAAAAATGTGTTTGCAGAAAATTACATTTGTTTACTGTTAATAACTTTATTTAACATAGTTTCTTGTCTGAAGTAGACTTTAAAAAATGTTGGTTTTTTCCACCGATTAACCGGCCCAATTTTGCAGATTACAAGCAATCAGCAAAGTGGCTGATTAATTGGTACCACCGATCAATCGGTGCATTCTTAGTCTATATATAAGCTGACATCTCTAAATCGGCTTTAAAGTAAGTCACGAAAATTCTTGGCTTATACATGGAAGTATGCACTCGATAAATTCAAACATACAAATCTTCCTCAACCCTCATACAGTAAATTTCTGTTCAAATATACAACACAAACTGAGAGGATAGAAATTGTTCATAATCTTACTTTTAGTGGAAACGGTTTCATTGGAATGGAAGGCGTACAATGAGATATAGCTTCTACCAAAGTTCCAGCTGCACTTGGATGACAATCCTTTTGAATATTATGACTACCACTCACAATAAAAGGAACTATGTCGCTGCTAATCGCCTGAAATACATAAAGAATACCTAAATTGAAGAACACTGAAATAACTTATTTTTCCAAGTGACTTTGAATCTTTTTACATAAAAATGTATCTTTCATGATATTCAACTTTGTTAGACTATTTAAAAATTAAACTGATAACACAATGCAAGTAATGTAATTTGTATCACCATATTTCTCAAAGTTGAACACTCTGATAAAGGAAAATTTTATTCGAATAAGCTGTTCATGACTGGCTCTAAACAATCTAACTTATACAGGTTTATTCAATAATTCTAATTCTTTTTGGAGTTTTCCAGCAAGATTTTTTGAACTCTAATAGGCAATTAAAACAAAGCCAAACAAGTTTTTCTTTAAAAAAAAAAAAAAAAAAAAAACTTTTATTTTGGCTCACTGTACTTTCTATTCTCTATTATTAGAGTTTGAACGTAAGAAATTTATTAAACCAAAGTCGGGTTCATTAAAGATTGCTGCACCTTTATACAGAAGCAAAGCTTAAAAATTGTACAAATTGACTGTATGAGCCACGTGTAACCTTTCCTCGTTTTTTTACAATCGGCAAACCACCTTGAGAAAAATTGTATGCTTTTAATGCTTCTATTAAATCCTATTTAACCTGTAATTCTATTTTAAGTAGCACTTCAATTTTAATAAATATTTTTAAAGGGGGAAGGGGAATCTAAGGCTAGAAGAAACCTAAAGCTGATGTTAAAAGATTACCATGTGATTATGTATGCAATGACTTAAATTATTTATTAGTTTTCCATGCGCAAAAGGAAAAAATACATATAAATGAATAAAGTATACTACTTGTGATGCATACTTCTTATGATAGAAAGTGAATACATAGAAGTTAATGCACTTAAATAAGAAAAATAATGCAAATTTTTACTTCAAAATACCGCTAAGTATAGAGTGATGGCATCTGATCCAGGTTGGTGAAATGGTACCCTTTGCTTGGCATTATTTCTTCCCTTACCGGAAAAGTGACAAACTAAAGGAATTGCGCATTTTTAACCATGGCCTCCCATCACAATTAAAAGAATTCATGAATCAGCTGAATTTCTCGAGAACATTTAGCCTGCATGTCACAGGTTATGCATTCCTAATTCAGATTTTAGATAAATGCATATTTTAAGATAAAATTCACGACAGAGCAATGCTGCAGAATTTGACCTGAGCTATTGAAATAAGTTGCAGTTCAATGCAAATCATTTTCCCCTTATAGCATAGATCAAAATTTCACCAAAAATCTCGAGTTCGTAACCCTTTTATTAAAGCTCACCACCTACTAATAACAACCCTAAAAGATTATGAAACAGTAGACAAAGAATAAACAAAAGAAAAAAAAAACTACTTACAGTTTGCTGTTTGTCACTCAGTATCTTCCATAGCCGAGGAAAGAGTTGTATAAATAAGTGTTGAGCTAGAGTTGTATCCAAGTGACTTAACTGAGCAGTAGCATTGAGGAAAGCCATGGTTTTCCTCTCGCGTAAGGCTTCGTGGAACTTAGCCTGTTTTGCAAGCATTGTTTGAGGAGTTAGCCTTGATTCCAATAACGGATGACTAGAAACAGAACGCAATGTGCCATCAGTTGTGCTTTTCAATTGTCCATCTTCTGCATTTGGAAGTTCTATATCAATCTCCTAATAAAAATTAGAAGTTAATTATCCTATAAATTATTTGCAAGCTTAATTCATTTGTATAGGTGTGGCACTTTTACAAATATATTTGCACTTTATTCCAGGAATTTTAAGCGTAAGACTTATTCTTTCATACACATGAATACGTGGAACCATTATTTATCTAAACATACAAGATCAACTCTCTAAACATGATGCAGGTATAATACAGGTCTCAACCGCGACAAGTACAAATCATTATTTGTGAAGTACAAATGTTTTTTAGACAGTTGATACTTTAAATAAAGAAACATAACAGGTCCTTATATTGAAATAAATCAAAATTAAAAGAGAGAGTTTAAAACACCTAAAAGAAAATGCAAATATATGCATAAAAGTATAACACTCACAACAATGGATTAAGCATGTCTGTTTTCATTCATAATTACTGCCCTGCAACAGCAGATTTTTAATCTGTAATAGTTTAAAAATTCAATAATTTTACAAAAAAAAAATAAGGAAAATGAATACCTCTTCTTTATTTTCGACAGATTCCACATCCATCGGCTCTTCTTTGATCGATGCTGACATGGCATATGTTGCTCGCTCTTGAGAATCGGCTTGCTCAATAACAGCTGTAATGGCTGGTATGAGCACATTTGGGGTGGAGCTTTGAATGGGAATTCCATCTACTGCAGTGACTAAGAGGAGTTCTATACATTGCTTGATCCAGAAGTGAGAGCCAATAGTTTCCCAATTCTGGGCACATATGATGTACAGCATCCGATCGTGAAGTCTACGCCTCATGCTGTTGTCGAACAACTCGAAGAATTTTGCTCTTATATGTGGTTGGACACATCTCAACCCAGCCATGAAAGCAGGTTCAAGCTTAGACTGCAGCTCTGTTGATTTTAGAGATTCATCTCTGAAAAGAATAAGAAATCAAGTTTTCTTTTAAGAATGATTGTTACACATTTGCAGATTTTTAAGTACATTATAAAAAATAGAAACTATTCAGGAAATAAAATCAATACAGGTGGCATTCAGATTGAGTTATTACAAAAATCTCAACTGAAAACCACTTAACTCTTATATTACACTTTTTAAAGGTTTTTTGATTATAATTTAAAGACAATAGCTTTTACTTGTTCTTTAATGTATTTCATAGTGCTTCAATCAAGCTTAGACTTTCCAGAGTGCATTTGGAAGGATTTTTTTTTCAAATTCATGTCCCACAATTTTTTTAATCATGTCACACATAATTTGTTAATTTTTATCTGCTCAGCAATTTCTCTTTTATCAAAAATTTGAGACTTTGTTTCACATTCATTCAACAAATATTTGTAATCAGCAGCTTCACTTTCATAATCTGATTGATCTGGTGCCTTAAATCTTTTGCCATAATTTCCCCATTGACATTGGTTAACCTTCCCTCCATGCTTTTGGTAGTTTAACACACAGCATCTTTTTTTTATTAGCATTATTGTTGTTTTCTGTCTTAGGCGCTCTGTAATATCTTATTCAAGGCTTTCAATCGGTTTTTCCCATTCTAGTTGGATTTAACCTTTTGGATCTGGGGCATTCATATACAAGTTTTCCTTTCGAGACGGGCAGTACGAATGTTGAACCGCAGAACTCTTTTCCTCTGAAGACGGGAAGGTACAACTGCTGTACTGAACTTTTTCTCCCCCACCAGAGTAGGATTAGAAAAGGCAGTAACAGAGCGTTCATTGTTCGGGGATTAGTGTCGACTCCTTCGATAAAAATAAACCGCCAAATGGCAGTTTGGCATGAATTTTGGAAACCATTCCTCACAATGTTAGAGTTTCTTTCGTTTGAGTAATTTTACTAATTTG